>CAUYQV010033306.1:0-45204 GCA_963574575.1 Galagoides demidoff | reverse complement strand
GTATCTCCCTTGCAATCTCTTAGGGGAGTTGATCTGGTCTGATTTTTTATGTCCCAGGACACTTCAGCTGATTCCTCCCCATGGTTGTTTTCAATTTATTTACATATTTAATATAGTTTTTCAGCTGCAATGATAGATTGTTCCTGAATTGTTATTGAGAGATATTCTAGTTGGAATCTCTTAGGCAGCAATCAGGAGACCACTGGTACTCGAAAGGCATTGTCTAGACTGATGGTGTACACCACCTATCTGCTGGCAATAGTGCCATTCAACTGGCTCTGGAAAACTCTGGATGTCAAGTCAGGTGGGCTGGTAGTGAGTGATACCAGCTGTCCTGAAATGCAGAGCTCTCCATATTGTTTTGCCAGGGCCAAGCAGAAGTTTCTTGCTCCTCCAGCTGTTCAGAGAGCATTAAGGCCATTTAGCTGCTGTTTTAGGCCTGACTGTGTGCCTAATTCAACTGGCTGATGTCAAATTCAGAGGCCCCTGAATGTGGAGCTCAACCCTTCCAGGACTTTCCAGAGAAAATCAGCTGTTTGGTACACAGTTAGCCTGCTTATCAGGGATGTGGGGTCATTTGGATACTAGAACAGGTTGGCAGATATCAGTTTCAAGGGTCATTGGTCATGGAATTCACTGTGTCTCTTCCAGGGCCTGTCAAAGTGATGGTTGGTTCTTCTTATGATAATCAACTCAAGAAGCTTTTAAGGCTATTTGGAAACTAAAACTGGTGGGCTGAAATCATATCCAGAGTCCCCAGGATATGGAGTTCACCACCCTCCTTCACCACTGTCTGTTCAAATGAGCTACTGCTTATACGTGTGGCCCTTCCTGCACACAACCTCCCAAAGCTCCCTTTCAGGCTGCAGCATGTGAGGGTCCCCAAAGAGCAGTCTTGCCTTCTCCAAGCTGGGTTAGATGGGGCTAGGGGAGGTACCACCAGGTGACATTTGTAGGGCATGGGCAGCTCCTGCATAGTGATCCAAACTGTTTCATTTACATTCCCACCAAGAGTGTATATGCGTTCCTTTTTCACAACATCTGTGCCAGTATCTATTTCTTTTAACTTATTAGTAACAACCATTCTGACTGGGATTAGGTGGTATCTCATTGTGGTATTACTTTGCATTTTCCAGAGTGTTAGTGATGCTGAGAATTTTTCCTTTTTTTTGGCCATTTGTACGTGTTATTTTGAAAATAATTTGTTCATGTCTCTTACCTGGTCCTTAATGGTGCTATTTTTATTTCTTGATGATCTGAGTTTTTTTAGATGCTGGATATTAGTCCTTTTTATCAGATACATAGTTTGCTAATATTTCCTGACATTTTGTAGGTTGTCTATTTACTCTATGGAATAAATAGGCATCCATACCAAATGTTATTGTGTTAAGCCCATAGGGTTTTCTCTATGCTCTGTGGGGCCAGATTAATGGGACGCTGATGTTATCAGGTGTGGTCCTAGGCCCATGAGTCCTGGTCATGTACCCATCCAAATGTATTTGTTTTCCTATGCTCATATAAAATTACTGGTACTCTTCCTAAATAATAAAGAACATTGAGCCCTGGAAGTAAAGGGTGGTTCACATATGCCACTCTCTGAGATAACTCCTGCTTGATGTTCTGCCTCCCTAACTCCCTCTTAGCAACCTTCCCTGCACACCACTACACCACTAAGGATTCTCTTTCTTACTCTACCTCTCTGTTGCCCCCACACTTTACACATGGGATACAAGAAATTAGTTCCCCCTCACTTCCAGGCACTATTCAAAAATCCCACAGGCATTTCCTGACCTATATATACTTGTGTTTCCTTTATACATTTTCAGGTGTTCCCTTCATACCACTATCTTCCTATCCCTTCCTCAGGGACTCTCTTCACTTTTTCTTGTGAGACAGAGTCTCCCTCTGTCACCCAGGCTATACTGCCCTGGCATTGACCTAGTTCACAACAACCTCAAACTCCTGGGCTCAATTCTCCTGAGTAGCTGGAACTACAGGGATGCCACCATCAGGCTTGGCTAATGTTTTCTATTTTTAATAAGACATGAGGTCTTGCATTTGCTCAGGCTAGTCTCAAACTCTGGTGCTCCAAAGTTTCTCCCACCTGAGCCTACCAGAGTGCTAGGATGATAGGTGTGAGCCATCCACCCCAGTCTCCCTTCACTTTATGTATGCCTGAGGGAGTAAGAAACTGGTGAATTACCTGAGCTCAGTTGCTTTCTCTGGTGTGGAGTGTTCTGATATTGATTTCTTTAAAGCACCGAGAGGTGTTCCATGAGAGGATCTTAGGTGTTCCACAAACAGTTTAAAAGATCATGAATTAAATTATTTTTGAAGGAAGTTCAAAGCAAAGTAAGTATTTTTTTCAAACCTTTTTTTTGATCAACATAATTTAAGTGTGCCACAGAAGTTTAACTATAGGTTCAATTGTGCTGTGAGATTAAAAAGGTTGAAAAATTGCTTTAAAGGAAAGAGGGAAGCACACCAGGCAGCTGGCTATGTAGAATAGATTATAACACTGCAAGGAAGAGAAGAGATAAACTGTAATGTTCATACAATAGAATATCATTCAGCCATAAAAAAGAATACGCTACTGATAAACAGACTGTAACAATGTCAGTAGGAGAATAGATAAACAAACCGTGATGTAGTCTTACCACAGAATACCACTGAGCAAAAAAATGAACAAACTATTGATACACACAACAATGTGAATGAATCTCAAAAACACGTTGAGTGAAAGAAGCCAGGAAAAAAAATGAGCACATGCTGTGTTCCAATTTATATAATGTTCCAGAATAAGCAAAACTAGTTTACAGTGATAGAGATCAGAGAAATGGTTTGGAGATATAGGGATAAAGGGAGGGAATGGGCAGATATTGACTATAGAGGAGCACGAAGGAACTTTCTGCCGTAATTAGAGTTATCTATATTCTCATCTGTCTGATGGTTACAGAGGTGAGTGTATTTGACAAGAGTCACTAAACTTTATGCTTATCATCTGGATATGTGCATTTTTGTGTATGTAATTTGTACCTCAATTTAAAATGCTCTCAGTATAAGCAAGGAAACAAAGCCAGAAAAATATTTCTATCCCAGCTTTCTTTTTGTTGTTACATTTTTCCCACCCTAATTATCAATCTTTCTGTGTCTTTTTGATGTAAATGTGTTTCTTGGTTCTTATTTTTGCAATTCCACTTGAGAGTCTCTTTTAAACAACGAGTTTAGCAGATTTACATTATTACATTTACTATAATTATTTCACATTTGTACTTATTCATGACATATTATTTCATCATCTGTGGACAAGCTATTTTAGATCAAAAGTCCTGGATATTTAGAATCTTCACTGGACTGAGGCTGGTGGGTGGATGTGTACGGGGGATCATTGTGCCCTGAACAAGGTGAAATTGAACTAGCCAACCGAGAATTTTCTTATGGATTGAACAGCAGTGGACATACAGCCCCTCTTATGCAATTTTGAAAAATGAGAATTCCGAGGAGAACTTTACATAATATAACGTTAAGCATATAGTAAGTATACCCTAATTAGGACAGAGTTGAGTAGACTTGAGCCAAGATCAACAGAGAAGAAGATGAGTCTCACAGATTTATGGAATATATAGATACTTTTAAATTTTGTTGGCACTTAATGTCCAGGTTGAGATCATGGACACATAAAAAGTACAAACTCTAAATCTTCAAAATTAAAAGCCTCAGTCTTATAAGGTCGGTGACTATCTTTTTAGATCCCATTCTATGTATTTACACTAATGTATTTGTACCTACAGAAGTGTAGTTTAGTTTTGCTTTGTCTTAATAAATGACATCAAATTCTAAATATTGTTCCATAACATTTTAACAATCAAGGTAGATTTTTTTCCAGGCATATATTTAAACTGGCTTTAATCTTTTTAACTTATGCATGGCATTTAGTCACAAGGTAGATTTGTAGATTTGTAAACCATTCCCTTATGGATGAATATCTCTATTCTTTTCACTTTTGTTCATTATTATAAACCAAATGGCAATGGCAATTATTGTGTACATCTCCTTGTGCACATTCTGGGGTGGTTCTCTAGGATTAGGGTTGCCAAAGTTAGCAAATCATAGTACAGGAAAACCAATTAAATAGGAATTGCACATATACAATAAACAACTTCTTAACACATGGCAATTGCTTTAGAATAAGTATGTCTCAAATACTAGAGAAGACACACACATAAAAAAGTATTTGCTTTGTTGTTGATCTGAAATTCAAGTTTAACTGGGAATTGTGTATTTTTTTTTGTTGTTGTTGGGGATTCACTGAGGGTACAAGAAACCAGGTTAAACTGATTGCATTTGTTAGGTAAAGTCCCTCTTACAATTGTGTCTTGCCCCCAACAGGTGTGTCACACACTGAGACCCCCGCCTCCTTCCCTCTATCTGCTCTTTCTTTCCCCCACCTATCCCCTCTTTCTCTCTCTTTCTGCTCTCCCCTTCCCCTACCCCCCATCATGTACTAGGTCATTAATGGTCCTCATATCAAAACTGAATATATAGGATTCATGCTTCTTCATTCTTATGATGCTTTACTAAGAATAATGTGTTCCACTTCCATTCAGGTTAGTACAAAGGCTATAAAGTCTCCATTTTTATTAATGACTTGCATATTATTCCATGGTATACATATACCACAGCTTGTTAATCCATTCCTGAGTTGGTGGGCATTTAGGCTGTTTCCACATTTTGGCAATTGTAAATTGAGCTGTGATAAACAGTCTAGTGCAAGTGTCCCTATGATAAAAGGATATTTTTTACTTATGGGTAGATGCCCAGTAGTGGGATTGCAGGTTCAAACAGGAGTCTAGCTTGTGTTCTTTGAGGGTTCTCCATACTTCCTTCCAAGAAGGTTGTATTAGTTTGCAGTCCCACCATCAGTGTAAAAGTGTTCCGCTGCAGTTTTGAGATTTTATGATGTGGGCCATTCTTGCTGGGGTTAGATATCTCAGGTTTAGTTTTCATTTGCATTTCTCTAATAATTAGGGATGATGAGCATTTTCTCATATATTTGCTAGCCATTTGTCTGTTCTTTAGAGAAGGTTCTATTCATCTGTCTTGCCCAATGATAAATGGTATTGTTGAGTTTTTTCGTGTGGAATACTTTGAGCTCTCTATAGATACTAATTATCAAGCTTTTGTCTGATTCAAAATATGCAAATATCCTTTCTCATTGGGTAGGTTGTCTGTTTCCTTTGGTTGTTGTCTCCTTAGCTGTACAGAAGCTTTTCAGATTAATTAAGTCCCATTTGTTTATTTTTGCTGTTGTTGAAATTGCCACGACAGTCTTCTTAATAGAGTCTTTCCCTAGGCCAAATATCTTCCAGTGTTTCCTCTGCTTTCTTTGAGGATTTTTATCATTTCCCGTCTTAAATTTAAGTTCTTTATCCATCTTGAATCAATTTTTGTGAGTGGAGAAAGGTGCAGGTCCAATTTCAGTCTTTTACATGTAGATATCCAGTTCTCCCAGCACTATTTATTGAATAGGGATTCTTTTCCCCAGTGTATGTTCTTCTTTGGTTTATTGAAGATTAGGTGGCTGTAAGATGTTAGTTTCATTTCCTGTTTTTCTATTAGATTCCATATGTCTATGTCTCTATATGTGTGCCAGTACCATGGCCTTTTAGTACAGCCTAAACTCTGGTATGCTGATGCCCCTGGCTTTGTTTTTATTACTAAGAACTGCCTTAGTTATATGGTGGTTTTTCCGGTTCCCTACAAATCAGAGAATCATTTTTTCCCAAGTCTTGGAAGTACAATGTTGGTATTTTAATAGGGATGGCAATGAATCTCTAGATTACTTTGGGAAGTATAGACATTTTAACAGTGTTGATTCTTCCCAGCCATGAGCATGGTATATTCTTTCATTTGTTAATGTCCCCTGCTATTTCCTTTCTTGGGGTTTCATAGTTTTCATTATAGAATTCCTTCACTTCTTCGATTTCTCAAACCCCAGAGGGTTGAGAGCCTAAATCTCTCCTCAGCCTGCTTAAAAGACCCTTTAAAACTGTTTTCCGTGGCTAAGCAGAAGCTTTCCCAGGAAAGCACTTGTCACTGGGATCTCTCCTTAAGTGGCGGCCTGCTTATCCAGTGTGCCATACCGGGTTTCATTCTATGCCCCTGAGGGCCAAGACTGTGAGGCAGCCCTGTTGCTGCCAGACAGTGGAATCTCCACTCTGCCCAGTCACGAGATTACTGGGCGGCTCAGTCACTAGATTACTCGCCCAAGGTCTCCCAGCCTAATCCTTGCTCTGTGACCCTGAGGGTGGAGACTGCAGGGGCAGTTTTCCCACAATGGCTGTGTGTGTAGCCCACAACTGAACAATATTAGCTCTGTCCTGGCTCGGCAGCTCAGTCTGGTGCCCTAGACAATGCTTAAAGTCATCCACATTCTTGCCCAAGTTCTCCCAAAGTAGTTCAACCGAGTGCCCAAGTCCAAAAAATCAAAACAGCCCACGGAGAAGGCCTTCCCTGTTTGCAATCTGACTGCTGCTGTAGTTAGAGGCCCTGTGGGTGGCCTCAGACCAAAGTAACTCATGCAAACACTTGCCAGTTCTCCACTACTTTTTTCCTCCTCTTGGGGTCCAGAGGTCTCTCACTATCTTCCTGTATCCCCAAAGGGATGTTTCTGGGCAGACCCTACTATCCAGAGATGCCTGGTGTCTTCTCTCCACAATCTCTCCATGCCCAGTTGCAGAAAAGCTGTTACTCGGCCTCCATCTTGCTCCACCCTCTCTGGGCATCCTGTATTTTATCTGGCAACCATACCTAAGAGGAACATCTGTAAGTGAATTTTTGTTGCCAAGTGTATTCGCACTTAAATTTTTAACAGATATTGCTATCAATTTACAGTCTTAACACTTATACATATTTTATCATGCTTGAAATTAATCAATTTAAAATTTTTGCTAATATGTTGGATAAAATTCACATCTCTTTGTTGATTTATGAACATTTCTTTGATTACTAGAGAGGCTGAGCATTTTTAAAAAAATAATGTGGGTCAGTGGGTAGGACGCCGGCCCTATATGCCAAGGGTGGTGGGTTCGAACCCGGCCCTGGCCAAACTGCAACAACAACAGCAAAATAGCCAAGCATTGTGGCAGGTGCCTGTAGTCCCACCTACTCAGGAGGCTGAGGCAAGAGAATCACCTAAGCCCAGGAGTTGGAGGTTGCTGTGAGCTGCAATGCCATGGCACTCTATTGAGGGTGATAAAGCAAGACTCTGTCTCAGAAAAAAAAACATGTTTATTGGCCATTTGAATTTCTGATTCTGAGAAGTAGGTCCATATGTTTTCCCCATTTTCTTTCTGTTATCTCTTTACATTTTTAAGGCCAGTCAGTATGGGCAGTGTGGGGCAGTGGTAGAGGGAAGGAGTGCATAGGCCTATGCTGCTACACAGGTAAGCAGAGAACATGATTGGAAACTTGACTGCACACTCACACTGAGTGGGCCTGGCAAGCAAATGGCTCTCAGCATGGCTCATGTTCTGGTGGTCCCTATTTTGAAATGTAAAACATTTTGGCCTTGACTTTTTCCTTTTCCTTGGCATGAGGAGGCTTTCTCTGGTCTGGCTGTGGCCAGAGTAGGGGGTTGGATAGCTTTTTGGTGATGCTGGGTGACTTTGTCATGGGGAGAACAGAGAATGATAGTGAACAAATTCTATACTAGGCTGCAGGGAGTGTTTTGGGGGCAGAGCTCTCCTCCAACTCACAGGCTAAAACCTCCACACAGGTTTAGTGGGTGACATAGAGAGGATTATATAGCACTGGCAGTATCTTCATAAGAGTCTGCAGCCAAGGGCAGTTTTAAGGAAATTTGTATTATTTCCACAACTTGCAATGATTTCTAATTCATATCTCTTTGTGTTTCCTGTATTTTTCTGGGCTTCTTCAAAATTAGAAGCCACTGTGGAAGAAAAATCATGCAAATAATTTGGAGGATGAAAAGTCATTTGATGACATTTAAAATACATTTCCCAAATAGAAAAAAAAAGCCCTAGGTAATTTATTCCAGGGGGAAACATCTCTAGGTGGACAAGTGGTATGTGAGTCAGAGCTCAATCAGGAGGCAGAAACCATGCTGGTTATTTTTGACAGAGAACATGGAACACAAAACGTATTTAAGCAGAATGCAGTTAACTACTAAAAGGAGTAAAAGAGGCATTTAAGGGGTTCAGAAGTAGCAGGTGCAAAATATCAGCTACTACACCTGAGAGATGAGGAAGAACAGAAAATGTAGGAGTAGGAGAGGCCACAGTCTTTCCCAACCTGATAACCAGCCCTTTTTGAAGAGGGTGTGGCTATCAAAAGAACATGAAGCCTGCCATCAGTGTAGAAACTTGGCAAAGAGTGTGGCCTTTTGCTGGTCTGTAGAAGAGGCCACCATTGCAGGAGGGTGGTGAGTGGTGGTGGTGCAGGGCAAGGTTGGAGCAGCTCAGAGGCAGTGGTGATGAGGAAAGCATGGCATGAGAGTGCAGCTAGACCTTGTCTGTACTGGCCTCTGATCTCCTTCAGTGAATACCATCAAATGGGAGACTGCAACTAGGAGGGACCTGTTTTCTTGCTGGGATATGTAAGATCACTCCAGTGCTCTCTATTGACAAAGGCTAACATTCTGTTAGCTGGGGTAGGAGAAAGGTTCACAGGGATCAGCTGTAGCATCAAAAAGTGAGGCAAAGGCAGATTGACCTGGACCTGACAGACAAAATGTTGATAACTGGCACAGTTGGTATCAGAAATCACCATGTTGAGCCTAACATCAATGTAGTCCTTCCTATCAAAAGCCAAAAAATGGGGGGGGGGCATCAATGTGATAAGAAGAAGGGAAATGAGTGCTGTAATTACAATACAGAGAAAAACGTGATTGTCTACCTAGAAAATGCAAAAGAAGTCACTAGATTATAATTAAGGAGAATCATTTTAAAGTTGCCTACATGCCAGATGAACTATCTGAAACCATTAGGCTACCTATACGTATCAGAAGTTAGTGATTAGAAGATATAATACGCAAATATCCAATTTGCAACAGCAATGAAAGTCAAAAAAAAAACTGCCATGGACAAACAAGAAACATGTGAAAGCTATACAAGGTCAACTATAAAAGGTAATTGCAGCATTCTGATTAAAAACCAGAATCAATGGGAAATCATACTATATTTTATAGATGAGAAGCCTTCACCTTTTAAAGATTTTAATTCTCATAGGGAACTACACATCCTAAGAAATTCTAATTAAAATTCAAGCTAGTAAATTTGATCCTGAAGTTCTTATAGAGGAAAACATTTTTAAAAATGGTTGAAGAAGGTTTTCTTTCCTTTTTTTTTTATCAAATCATAGCTGTGTACATTAATGCAGTCATGGGGCACAATGTGCTGATTTTATATACAATTTGAAATATTTTCCTCAAACTGGTTAACGTAGGCTTCGTGGCATTTTTTAAGTTATTGTGTTAAGACATTTATATTCTACACTTAGTAACTTTCACATGTACCCTCTAAGATGCACCATAGGTGTAGATAGTGAGGGGGAACTCGTTCTACCCAGATAGTAAAAAAACAATATCTAAGTCTACATCATAGAATTGACAGCAACAGAATTTAGATCAATGGAAGAAGTTTGAAAGCTCTGAAGAAGTGTGGAAATTATATGGAAATTGAGTAAATGACAACATGAGATATAAAAATTGCTCTAGGAAAGAAGACAGTTTTGTTATGTGCAAGAAGGCTGCACTGCTTACTGTGTAGAATGGTTAGGTGGAGAATTAAAAAAGGAGTGTTAAATTGTACCACGTGATATAACAGAAGCATGCACTTGCTGGGGTGGAGAAATCTTGTTGTTTATCTGTGGGCTTCCTAGGGATATTGAGGGTCCCTAAATCTCAGCAGATGATGGACGAAATGGGAGGAAGCAGTTTGTAGAGGAAGAATGAGGTCTAGTGACATGGAAGTGAGAGCAGTAACAAGAAAATGTCATTAAGAATGGTGATTTGGAAAGTTAGATTATAATTAACAATAACTTTCTGGACTGTCTGATAAGCACACTGATGTCTTTCCCCTAGGTTCCACTGATCACAAGAAAAAGAAAATAAATCTCTAGCTCTCCGTGGAGCCCACTTGTTCCTCAGGTCCTTCCCCACATCTGGATGATCACAGGGTCTGAGCATTGCAGATGGAAGATATGGTATGATAATGAAAGAAATAGAAAGGAACATTCCCCAAGCGCTTACTCTGGGCGAGGCATTGAGCAAAGCAGCTTCAGGTAGATTATCTGAAGAGGAAACTGCGGGGGAAGCTGCTGGATAAATGCCTACAGTCAGGAAATGAGGGATGTCCTAGGGAGCCTTCTCCACAAGGGAAAGAGGGGAGACGAAGATAAATAATCCAGAATGATCTGATTCTTCACAATAACTGTTAACAGTTATTAAGCGTTCGCTCCGGGCCTGGCCTTGAGTCTTATGGTCCTTTCAAGCCTCACATCAAAGGCTCCACCTCTGGGGAGCAGCGCCCCTCCGCATCCCTCAGGCCCCAGCCTGCGGTACTGTCCCCTACCAGAAGAGGCATTGCAGGGCGGCACTCGCAGGTTCCCACAGTTGGGTAAGACCCGGGCGGCTGAGGGTTAGCCTCCTCCCCTCCCGCTTCCCCCTCCTCCGGCTTTGTGGGCGGCAGCCTCGGACTCAAGACCCTGGGGCTCCGGGTTTTCTCCGCAGCCGCCGCCACAGCCGCGGCGACGTCACAGTCCTCGCCGCCTCTCATACAGCGCTGCCGCAGCCAAGGCCGCGGAATGCCGGTGGATGCGCATCTCTTCCCAGAGTTCCTGCTTTCTGGGCCAGCCAAAGCCGCAGGTGAGAACGTCCGCGGTAGAGGTGACACCCAGGGCCTACGGGTCTCAGAGGCTCGGTGGCCTCCTCCTTCTCTCCTCCTTGCCCAAGAAACCCCCACGGGGGCGTCTGCAGCGGGGACACCAAGTGCTCCCAGGAGCCCTGGGAGCACTTCTTCCGTGGCATGGAGCCCCTGCTCAGGTGCTTCTGCAAGTTCCTTTGTGGACCCCAGCAGCCCCTAAGGGGACCCCCCCCAGTACCCCATAGGCACCCGACATCCCTGATGCGCATGCCCAGAGACCCTGTGAGCTAGAAAGTAGCTGAGCTGGTGCAGTACCTGCTGGTTGAGAACCAGAAGACGGTGTCGATCAAAAGGGAAGAAATGCTGAAATGTGTCATCAAAGGTACAGGCGCTTCCTCCCTGAGATTTTCAAGAGAGCCTCTGACCTCCCTGAGTTAGTCTTTGGGTTCTAGGTGAAGGAACTTGATCCAACAGAGCACTCCTATATCCTGATCAGAAAAGTTGATCCTGCCCTGGTTTGGGGCCTGACAGGCAACCAGGACGCACCAAAGACTGGGCTCCTGATGATTACTCTGGAATTAGTCTTCTTGCAGGCCAGCTGTGTCCCTGAGGAGGTGGTCTGGGAGGTTTTGAGGGTGTTTATTGGAGGCACATTCGTCTAAAAAGTATTTCATCTTTAGGGAGCCCATGAAGCTCATCACTAAAGCTTGTGGGCACCAGAAAAGTATCTGGTGCACAACTAGGCATCCAGCAGCAATCCATGCTCTAGGTATTCTTGTGGGGCTCTCAAAAGAAACAAGACAGATGGAAGTCCTGGAGTTTGTGACCAAAGTGAATGACACCCACCCCAGATCCTTTCCGTGGCAGTAAATGAGGCATTGAAAGAAGACGAGGAAATATCCCGTGCCCGAGATGCAGCTGCTGTTGGTGACGTGACAAGTGCCAGTGTTAGTGCCAGTTCCAGTTCCAGGGCCTATGCCATGGCTGAAGCAAGCAAGCATCAGCACCCATACCAATGTGAGTGCCAGTGCCAAGGCTAGAGCCATGGCTGGAGCAATTGCCAGTACCGGGGATGGTGTCAGTGCTCCTTACGATCTCAGGCTAGTGTCAGGTGCTCCTCCTGCCACCGGTGAAGCCTGAGTCTGAGTCTTCACTTTGTTTTGTTGTGGGTAGTCAAAGCGGGGGCCCTGTTACAGCGGCCACCGGGGCTCTGACTTATGAAGAATATGAAGGGTAGAGTGGGGTTAGAGAGAACGTACCACCTATGGCGTCTGTGCTCCATTTCTCCATTGTGCTTCTTGGTGACTTAGCTTTCAGTTTGTACATTTTTGGAAAGTTTTGTTTGCTTTAATTGACTTATCTCTAATGACAAATAATTTGTAGGAAATAAATTGGTTAAAGCCACATGATAACAGTATTATATCAAGGTTGAATCAAAAGCCATACCTAACGATGCTTTCAAAATTGTTGGTTCTATAAACATTTGATTATTTAAGTTGAGCATCTAGGTTTGTGAATGACATTGGTCAAATGTTTCATTGTTCTTTGTTTTGGTTTTAGAAGGAGAGATTTGCTGTTTCATAAAAGAAATTGGGACACTATATCATTTCATGTCTGGAACATATTATAGCATTGGAACAAGCTGTTCTTTGAAAGTTTGAAAGACTTTACCAGTACAATGATTCCCCCCCTTTCAAATATAAATATAAATATTATATATATATATATGCATATATATATATATATAAACACTGGTCAGTGCTTTTGGCACAAAAATATTTGCTTGTATTTGCTTAGTTCTCCAGAATGTAGGGAAAATAAAATACTAATGAATTAGACACCTTGCTCATTGACTCATTTATTCAACATACATTTATTGACCACCTATTGTATGTGAGGCACTGTGCAGGGCACTAGAGACACATGAATTCACCAGACTCAGTCTCTGCCCCACATCTGGGTGTCTAGATGGGGCTGTCATGTAAGTAAATCAGCCAGATGTGGCAGTCGGGTATGTTAATTGCTGAGACGAAGATAAGAACTACGTGGTATGGGAGCCTAGGGGAGAGAAATCTAACCTTGGGTGGTGGGCATCTGAGAGCAAGGAAGATCTTGTAGTGAGGTGCTACCTGAGTGTGAAACACTGGGGCAGTAGTAGGTACAAAGGCTCTGAGGCAGGGTATTGTGGGCATCTGGAGAATCCCATGGTCTTTGGTGGAACTGGAAGGTTAGAATTTGGGGAAACTGATGTGGGGGTGGGCACAAATCCAGGAGCCAAGATCCTCAGTTGGTGGACTTCAGGGCTGAGAGCTAAAAACTTAGAGTGGCAAATGACTCTTTGAATAGCAGCTGCTCTCGGATCCTGGATGAGCCAAAGAGAAGTCTCCACCTGTGGCAGATCTGGAAGCTGTCCTGGACTCCTGTCCCTGTGCATCTTCTACAGTGCACACATCAGAGGCTTTATGTTCATCACCTTTAAGGAGTGATGGACAAGGGGCTAAGTGTTGCACTCGCTGGAGGTGATTCCTGGAAACCATGAGCAGATGCTCGCCACTGTAGCCCAGGAGAGCCAGAGCTCAGTGTCTTACATGATAACAGGTTTTTTAAGAAACAAAGGCATGGATGTAAGAACGTTTTAAGTTTTCTCATTAATGTAGAGGGCAAACTGCTTGCAGAGTTGAGAGATAAGTCTAAACCAACCTGAGGGGAAGCCTAGAAGAGCCTCGATAGTCATCCTCCCAGCTGCCACCTTCTCTCTTGCTTTTTCTCACTTCTCTCTCATTAAGACTGAAATAAATCTAGAAGTCTTTGGTGGTTTTATGTGTCCATGTCTTTCTTAACACCTCTTCAGAAAGATACTCACTGGATTATCTTTCTGACTAATCTGGTTGGAAAGGGGCCCAGACCTAATCTGGTTGGCCTGGGAAGCTATGGAGGGAGGTGTTTTGAGTAGGGAGGGATCTGATGAACGCACAACCCTACCAAATTTACAGTGGTCAGCACTAGCATGATAGTTAAAGGACCAGTATTTCCCATGCCTTAGAATGGTGCTTGTGGGTATATTGGTCGTAATAATTAACCTAAAATTATCTTCAGGCCATAGAGAGTGATACACACATTTTAAATCTCTGCCTGTTGGCCTTAAGGAGACTTTCTGTGACCCTATAGGCACACACACACCTGTGATCCTAGCGCTAATTCTTACAGGACCTGATCTAGGTTAGTAGGGCCCAGAGAACATTTTGTTGTTAACCCCTCACTCACTTTCCCTTGCTGGCATGAAGGAAAAGCTGGGGAGGGGGGAATCATAATACGAGAATAAGCAATCTGAGCTGAATGAGAAGTGTTTTTGAAGGGCTCTGTCTCAGTCTGGGGTAGGGTTGGTTAGAGCCAATTTTGTGTGCTTCAATCTAAGACCTTTCCTCAAAATCCCAAGCCACCTGCTTCCCATTCAAAGCCCACATGCATTGTCAGATATGAAGGGTGTGTGTGTTTGGGCAGGGAAAGATGATAATTTTTTTCCTCATGGTTACTTTGGATTGCCCTCCTCAAGGTCATAACAAGATATCTATGGAAAAGTCACTTTCTATAGGCCGTAGTCATAATAGATACTTAAGGAACAAGCAATACCGTTCCATGAGTAGGACCAAGTGTGTGGATCCAAGTACATGGGTATATCTTGACTCTTGCCCACCTCAGCTGCCACCCCGATCCCAAGGAACATCTCTCTGAAGAGGTGTTAAGAAAGACATGGACACATAAAACCACCCAAGACTTCTTGATTTATTTCAGTTTTAATGAGAGAGAAAGGAGGAAAAGCAAGAGAGACGGTGGCAGTTGGGAAGATGGGTCAGCCTCTTGTGGGAGCAGGCCCTTGAGAGGGGTGCTTTCCCCAGAGCAGGCTGAGACACTAGAGCTGCCAATCCTGTGAAGCTGAGGGCCTGATTCTAGGGGCACTAGTGGATTGGCTCCTCATTCAGGGAAGAAGCAGATCAATGTGATTTGATGGAGCCCTTAGGAGGTCCCCTCACCCATCATTGTGTGTCTAAAAAGCCCACCATTTCTGCAGTCGCCTGGTGTTGCAATTTCTAGCAAGGCCTCCTCTGTGTTGTTAGGAGAAAGAGGCAAATATGCTCCAGCCCCCAGATAAACTTCTACAACAGATACTATGCTGTGCTCTCTATGAAGGTCAACTTAGGGAGGCAAGAATCCCCTATCATATGAGAAGGAACAATATGCAGTTGGAGACCAGCTGGGCTGTTGGAAGGGCCTCTGCCTTGTGGTGGGATAGGGTATGTTTGGGAGCTCTCTATAAGGTTACATGTCAAAGACCTTTCTTTAGAATCCACAGATTCTTCCTGCACATGACCGTCGCCTCCCCCATGTAAACACTGTCCAGGTTTTCTCAGATATGAAGACCGTGTGCATTGCTGAGAGCTGTTATTCCTTCCTTCCTCATTCCTGCATGTAAGTGCCCCATCAAGGTTAGAGCTGTCAGCTATGGGCAATTCACTGTTGATTGGCCACAGCCCATTACAACCAGGACGGAGGAACAAGCAGCCCAGCCTCAAGGAGGAGGTGGACAGCCCACGAGGGCTAAGGAAGATGCTAGCTCCCTTCCTCCGCAACCCCACCACCAACCGCCAAAGCTGACCACCCCCAATGCACCTGAGGTCAGTGTTGGGAGTTACATCAAATATCATGAAGCAAAACCAGTCAAGTGTGCCAGCATTTATTTCAGGCCCAGAGATGGAGACACCAGGGAAAGCAGCGGCATGAAGCAGCAGAGGGGGCCTCATCATCGTTCATGGTTCTGCGTCTGTGGCTTCATGGTCTCAGTTTGCAAGTGTCTGGTATCTTCCCCTAGGGAGGAGAGCAGACTGATGAGTGGACTCTGTGGAGCCCTGGGAGATTCAGGCTGGGCCTAGGGTTGTCTTGGTGGAAGAGGAAGGGGAGCCAGGTGGGCTTGGTGGCATAAGGGGTGGGTGGTGGGGAGAGAGAGGAAGAGGGGGGAGGATGGAGAGAGAGAGGCACACATGGAGGATCGCTCTGAGTGCTCACCTGAAGGACTTGGTGAAACATGCCAGGCCACTCTGGAACCAGCTCCTCCAGTTCCTCCAAGACACTTGCAGAAGAGCAGGCTTCCCAGACCAGACGAGCCTGTGCCGCTGGATAGGCTGTTCCTGGTGTCAGATAAAAACAGCACATTCCTCAGGGTCATCTTGTGGCCCTTTCACACTCTGCAAAGTAGAGCAAATGGTCTCATCCCAATGGTCCCTCCCATCCCCTGGTCTCCATTAGTTCATTCAGCAACTGGTTTGTGCATCTCAAGTGTCTGTTCGGGGGCTGGGGATGCAGCAGTGACCTGCACAGACCAAATCCCCCGTGTCCTGGAGGACATTTCATGACAATAGAAGGCTATCAGACTTGCCAGGTCAGCAAGTGGGAGGAAGGGAGTGAAGATCATGCCTCCAGGAGTGTGTGATGTACCAGTATTGACCAACAGGACTTCCTTGAAGAGACAAGTGAAGCTCCTCACTCTGCTGGGTGCAAAGAGGCCAAGGGCCTGCCTCCTTCATACCCCTTTCAGCCCCCCTCCTTCCGCCGCCCAACTTTCCTCCCTGCCTCGGCCTAGTTCAGTGTGTTCCGGCAGCAGTGGTTTCCTTTCTGGTATGTCACATCCCCTCCGTTCTGGTGCCTCTTACTCCCACCCCTCTCATCTCTGTCCCCTTTTGTTCTTTCCCCTGGCCCTCACAGCAGGCTCCAGCTAGCTTTCTGCTTGCTGAGCAGAATAGCACTGAGAGTTCACTGTGACAACATGATGAGCAGATTTCTTTTAGCTGTGGCTCATTTTATTTGATAATGAATGACCCACTGCACGCTAGGGTCACTCATAGTCCCAGTTTGCCTGGGATCATTTCAGTTTTAAAACTGAAAGTCGCATGTCTTGGAAAACACCTCAGCCCTACGCAAACTGGGACAGTTGGTCACCCTCCTTCATTCACGTGGACACTATTGTCATATTACTATACGTTGGTTTTCCTACATTTAACAGTTGAACTTTGCAGAGTGATCCTTATATATCAGGTGTATACTTTTATGAGTAGTGTGTGTGTTCAAGCTTCTTTATACTTTCATAGTGTGGAGATAAATATAGCATTATTTGTTTGACTCCTGAATACACATCCACGAAAACCCTATGATTAGACCTCCATCATCACATCTGCTCATGGGATGTCACACCAGAGGTAGAGATGGAGTGGACTCAGAGTTGTAGAGACAAGGTCAGGTAAAGGAGCTGGGGACGAGGTTAACAAGACCCCTGACTCAGCAGGTAGGATGCACCAGTCAGGTCATCACTCGCTCTATAAGGTAATTAGCAACATTGAAGGTGTTGAAACAGAGCTTGAGTGGTCACTTATACGGTATGCTGCAGAGGGGAGGGTTCCAATGGTTCCAGACAGCTCTGAGATTCATAGGATTCTTGTGCAAATCAGAGGTAAAAAGCCCTTAGCTTTCATGTACATAGTTATCTCTGATTTTTACAAAAATCCTCAGCAAAATCTTGTGACTTCCCAAGCAAATATTCCCAAATTCTCAGGAACTCCTTCAAGAAGTGAACAGGTCTCATTGTCTGTCCTCACTGTCTCCCTTTCCTTGAATCCACTCCAAAATGGTTTTCTCCTACACCACTCCACTGAAACTTAGGAGTTAATTGACCACGAACCAACAAAAACGTGAAAAGAATGTTTCTTATTCATATGTATGGCTAGCTATATGAATAAAATAACCAGGCTTGTAAGTTGTGGTTAAGTGCTTAATAAAAGCTAGGTTTAAGTTGTTAACATAAATGAATGAATAGAAATGAAGACCCAGGTAATCACACTGTCCTTTCCTTGCACAAATCTCATCATCATGTAAAGATGAACCTAAGTAGGAAGGTTCTTCCAAACTCCTGGGAAGTTCCCTGGAAATTTCCCGGGAGAAAGGCCCAAGGTTTGTCCAGTATCCATAACCAAACTCCAGGTTTCTGTTTGTGCCGTTGTAGTTTCCATAACTCGCCACCAGGTGGCAGAAGAAAACTAGAAAACTGTCTGACACAGAGCCTTCCCTCCCACCCCCACACCCCCCAGCCCCTTCCTGTTGCAGTTTTCCAGTGAGTTTTCTCAGGAGCTGGGATCAGTCCTGGGGAACCCTCCCAAGGCCCCACCCTCTATCTGAGATGTTCCAGGGTGTGTCCAGAGCATGGTCCAGGGTTTCTGAAGTCTGTGATGATGCTTAGGGCAGTGGCAGGGACATCTGTTGGCAGGTGTCAATCCACCTTCCCATTAGTAAACCCGGGATGTGGTAGTAGGCTGCTTCAGGAAGGATGAGGGGGTGGTTGTATCTGTAAGTATTTCAAGGCAGGAAACACTGACGTCTGTGATTCTGAAGGAACAATTGGACGGCAGGGAATCAGAAACACCAGAAAGTCAGGGTCAGCAACAAAAAACCTTGCCAACTGCCATGGACTGAACTGTGTCCCCCACAAATTCATATGTTGAAGCCATAGCCCCCAAGGTGACTGCATTTGGAGCCAGAGGCTTTAGGTAGGAGGCAATTAAAGTGAAACAAGGTCTATAAGGGTGGAGCCCTGATCCAGTAGGGTTAGTGTCCTTCTGAGAAGCGATCCCCCGCCCCAGAGCACGCTTTCTTCCTCTCTGCAAGCACACACCCAGGAAAGGCCATGTGAGGGCTTAGCAAAAAGGTAGCTAACCTTGAGGAGCGCCCTTACCAGGAAACAAATTGGCCAGCAACTTGAACTTGAACTTCCCAGCCTGCAGAACTGAGAGAAAATAAATTTGCATTGTTTAAGCTCCCACTCTGTGGTATCCTGCTATAGCAGCCCAAGGAGACTAATATGTGAACCTTGAGATTTTTCTGGGAGATGAATCCCAGATGGTAGGGGAGGCCAGGGTGTTCACTCCCCAGAGCCTGATGTGGGGTGGAGCTGACAACCCTGCCTGGCCTGGTAGGACTTCCTTTCTCTTCTGGATGTCCTTTGAGGAAAATAGGTGCCACCATGCAACTGCCTTGAATGGGCTCAGAGTTTTACAGAGGGTGAGAGATGAGCTGGGAGTGACGTTGTCAAGACACCCCCCTCCCCCACACTGTGGATAGGCATCGCATTGAGAAATGCTACCCATGTTGGTCCCCAACTTCTAAGGTGCTGGAACTAACTACTTTTTTTAAGGAAAATGTGGCATTGTTTCTTGTTTGGAGTGGATGTTACAGAGAGGAAGGGTCAACTGAATTCCATCAGCCCTGAGACTGAACTGGAAAAATTACAGGTAAACTGTATGTGTGAAAGTACTTGGTTTATAGCAGGATGTCAATAAAATTTTGTCAAAGTGCAAACCAGCTTCTCAGAAGCTCCTACAAGAGGGGACGTGATTCCTACTGTTATGCATAATAACAATTCCTTTTTATGAAACATGTAGTAGGTATAGGCATCTTACCTGTTTAAAATATTGTCTCACACAAATAATCCTTGCATACATCCCTGTGAACTAAAATCACGTGAACAAAACGACAGTCTCCTTTGTCCACCCCACTCCATCACCAGGCCCCTCACCAACAACTTAGAGTGTTTCCTCAAGAATTCTTCAATCAATGTATTTGCATACATACACATGCCCTTAGACAAAGACATGCTTCTCTTTGATGGGACCACAAAATGCATATCGGGATGCAGGTATTTGTGACGCTTGATTTTTCCATTTTTTTTCCCAGTGAGTTTTGCTGAACGTTTTCTGTCAGTTCATGGAGAAATATCTCATCATTGTCACCTTCTGCATAGTGAGTGTTCTAAGTAACATGCTATAACACTTTACCCACTTCCACACGTGAGGACCTTCAGGTTTCCCCCCAACTTTTAATGTCCTCAAATGTTTCCCCAATATCCCTGTTCACAGAGCATGTGTCTGCCTAGAAAAGATACACAGAAACCAAATCTGGGGGCAAAATCCTACATGTATTTAAACATTGAATAACCATTGATAAATGGATCTCCAGAGAGGTGCAATTCATATGCCCAGGAGCACAGTGCATGATAGTACTCAGTGTCCTTCACCATTGCTCTTGATGGTATTCACCCTTTAAATATTTGTCGATTGGTGGTTGAAACATGAGAGGTGTGTTGAGAAAAAGCATCCCTTATGGAAACTGTGAGGTCCAGGGCTCGTCATGCCTGCAAGCCTATGCTCAGATGTCACTTGCAGTGGCTCTGGTGGGAAGAGGCCAGGAAAGGCACAGGAAGTTTAGGGGGCCAGGAGAAGGCTCAGACATGGCACCCACCCAGTCTTGGGCATTGTAATCGAGTCTGTGGAGGTTTCCTAGAGGATTAGATGCTGAAATGAGTGAGGAAAGACGTTAGACAAGAAGGAAGAGCATTTATTGGAAGCGCAAGACCAGGCAACTGAGATGATCTTGTGAAACTTCAAATAAGCAGATACAGGTTTCTACTCTGTGCATTTGTGTAAGTCAAGATTGGGTACCAGGAGGCAGCACAGGATTACAAAGGTGTGTCACACCGAGAGCCTTGGTTCCTCTGCTACAGTTCCCTAGATGGAGGGTGCTGAGTCAGGGATTAGCCTGAGTCCCACTGTCTAGTCCTCAAAGATTGGCCTTGGTCAGGACTTTCTGAAGTCTGTTATGGGACCTAGAGCAGTGATATTTGTCTCCCTAGGGACCTGGCCTAAGAGACCCTAGTCATCCAACCTATCTTGTAGCTCTGGGCTGCAAAAGGAGACAATTTTGGGCAGGATGAGAGGCCAGGGGTGTCAGACAGTGAGTGCCTTAGAAGGTGGAGCCACAGGCGCCTATGGGAGGCCTAGCCCCGTAGGGCAGAAGTGCCCCCGGGGTCCTCGCAACTGGGGGACTGGCTGGTGTGGCAGGTAGCTGTGAGTGTCACAGCTCCCTAATCCATGGGATGACTGAATGTGTGAGAAGAACAGGAGTTTGCAGGTCACTTAGTCCAAGATTTCATCATGTAGATAGGGAAATGGGAGCCCAGAAATGTATGGCAACTTGCTCAAGGTAACAAACACATAGAGAAAATGTGTGACTGTGGTGAGACAACCAAGTGAGGACACTGTAACTGGGATGGAGAGATGAACTATGTCTTCCTCTGGAGCTGAGGGGGCTCAGGAACCAAGGGCTTGTGCAAGTGGGTCATCACAACAAAGAGTCTGAGGAGAGTCAGAGTGGCCAGGATCCAAATCAACAGCAGTGGAATGCCTCTTACGGCATAATGTGTGAGACTGTGTTGGTGTATGAGGCAACCTCTGGTGGATGGTGAACAGGGGACTGAAGGGTGGCCTGTGTGTGCATGGAGGTTGGGTGTGAGGTCTACAGGTGAGGTCCCCTTTACATTAAGCTCTACCCTATTAAATCCCATTATTGCTATTTGGGTTTCTACTGCTATTTGCCAAGTTATGGCCACTGCTCACTCACTGGATTGGCTAGAGGGTGGCACCATGGCATCCAGGGGTCCTCTCTCTGAGCACTGCCCAGAAGGGAAGTAGGTAGCAAAGTGGCCTCAAGACTTTGTCCTCTGGTCCTGGGCCTCTTACATGGTGGTAATAGCTTTGTCCAACTCTGTGTCCCATGCAGTCTCACACCCCTTTCCCCACCTGCGTTTGGCCAGCCCAGAGTCAATTCCAGAATGCAGAAAAGCCATTGGCACCTCTAGGAAGATACTCCCAGTCCAGATGTTGGAAACATCCAGCTCCTGCTGGGTGGGAGGCTCTGGGCGCCAAGCTTGGGAGAATAAAAATGATGCTACTCACCTTTGCCCCAGATCAGCGGGTCTAGGCCCAACAACACCTCAGTAGACACATCTTCATTGATTCATATTTTTTTCCATAAATATTTATTGGGGACGTGCTATATGTAAAGGCCTGTGTCCAGGTACTGGCTGTTCTAGGACCGACAAGACAGAGGTCCCACCCCAGCAATGAAAGTATGGGTGGGGACAGTCCTGCAAATTAACCCACTAGAGTTGACAGCTCAGCATGCAAAATGCTATGGTGGGGAAGAGTACATGGGTATGTTTGTGTGCTCATTGGGGGAAGAGCATGTCACCTGGAGTGGGGGAAGGATAATAGCATCAGAGACCAGAAGGACAAGTGAAATGTGAAAGACTGAAATAGGAAAATGGCGGTTCCAGAGAGAGCTACAAGTGCAAAATCCATGAGGCAGGGCAGAATTGAAAGGTTTCGGGGGGTCGAAGGCATATTTTGGCCATGCTTTGGAGAAAGATGAGGCTGTAGTAGAGGGACAGAGCTGTGATGTTCAGGTGCAAGGTCTGAGAGATGAGAGACAAAGTCCTGGATAGGGACAGGCCCTTTCAGAATCATATCATTTGGATCTGGGTGATGCAGAGGGAAGTCTCCATTGCTAGTCTGGAATGTGTCCTGGAGTCTTGGCCCTGTGCAGTTATTTTTCTACAGTGCATACACTGGGCCTTCTATGTATGCCCACCTCTCTAGGGGATACTGCAGAGGTGAGAGTGATGCCTGCCTGAGCTGTTACCCAGAAGCCAGCAACCAGACACCAGTCCTCTATGGTGTGGGGGAGCTGGTGACCACTGCAGAATGAGGACATTGATATGGGCTTATCTGGTATAAATCCAGGATGACATAAAGAAGGACTGAATCTCTTGGAGGAGTGAAATTAGGGCAAAGAGGCAGAATTGTGTGGGTAGGAACTTGGAATCAGGCACCTGAGAGAGAAGAAGGCAGGGAGGGGTGGGGAAGGAGGGAGGGAGGTGGAAGGGAGGGAGAGAGTGAAGGAGGGAAGGAGGGCCGAGAGCATTTAGTCCTTTGTAAAAGGGATGTGGTCTCTGAACAGCATCCTGCTGGGGCTGCCTCCCTCAAAACAGAAGTTTTCAGAAAAGTATCCAATCTGATGTACCTTTCTTCCTGGAGAACAAAATACTTTTATACTACTTGCTAGGAAGATATTTTGCCTGCACCGTTATCTTTTTTTTTTTTTTTCTATTAAAATTGAAACCCTTCTGAGTCACTGGGGAGCTCCCAAGGGGACGATGCAAGGCCCCAGATGAACTACATTAGTAGTCATGGCTGCCATTTACTGAGGGCCCAGGATGTATCAGACACTCTGTCATGTGAATTACATAAATTGACATTTGTCTTTCCAATAGTCCCGCAAGTTGAATGTCAGTCAAGTTTTACAGAAGACTAAATTGAGGCCAGAGACTTCAAGTAACTTGCCCAGGGTCACACAGATGATTAGCGACAAAGCTGGGAGCTGCCCCTAGGACTGACTAAAACGTGGGCACACCCTGCTCCACCCTGGCATCTGAGAAGCCCTCTGGCCCTAGTCAAGGCTCTCCTGTCTTGTACCTGGTCCTCAGCTCCCAGATATTCCTGCTGTTTTAATTTTTATTGATTGCTATATAACAAAATAAATACCCCAAACATAGAAGCTTAAATGAGTAAACAGTTTTTCTCTCAGAGTTCTGTGGATCAGGCACCTGGGCAGGGCTTAACTGGGTCCTCTACTTCCCAGTCTCTCACTAGGCTGTTATTAAGGTGTCAGTCCAGGGACAGCAGGCTCATCTTGTAGGCTCAAGTGGAGGAAGATCGACTTCCAAGCTCACTCACAGGTTCATTGGCAGGATTCATTTCCTCATGGGTTGTTGGCCTGAGGGCCTCAGTTCCTTTCTGGCTGTTGAGCAGAGACTTCCATAAGGTCTTTACCAATTGGCCTTTCCCATCAGGTCAAGCACACAAACCAGAAGATCCTGAGAGAGAGAATGAATGCCAGCAAGTCGGAAGTCACAGACATCAGAGCTTAAGCTTGGAAGTGACATGTCATGACCTTCGGCAAATTCTGCTGATTAGAATCAAGTCACTAGGTCCAGCTCACCCTTAAGTGGAGAGAATTCCATAAGGGCATGAGTGCCAGGACAGGGGATCTTTGTTAGCCATCATCCAAGGCTGTCCGCCACATCTGCTCTGCACCCAGTGAGCCTCTCTGGGTATCAATCACCTTGATATAGCAAATGGGAGATGGGCCACCTTGGACTGTGCTGTGTGGTCTGCGGATCCCACCTCTGTTGCAATAGGCTCACTGTTTGGGTCTAACCAGGGCTCAGGTATCCTGGCCCTGTAATCCTCCCCATCCTCACCAACCAGACATGCCTGACCACTGAGTCCATGGGCTTTGACAGTAGCTGACAGGGGACCAGCCGCCTGTGTGAGTGAGATGCTCTCTCACTCACAGGCTGGTGTTCCAGGCCTCTCTTGGTAAAAGAGAGATGAAGAGCCCAGCTCTCCCACTGCAGCAGGGCAGCCCTCAGGAGAACAAGGCTACCGGTGGGAGGGGAATGAGTTATCTGAAAAAGCTAATGAGATGTTTCTGCTTTTGTCCTCTGGGAGGCATCATGGGAACATCTCTAAGGCAATTTGGGAGCACCCATGCCAGAGAGGGAGCTGCTCTGAGACTGTGTTTAGCCACCTAGGGTGGAGGACCTACTCTGGAGAATAGAGGAATGAGTATAGATTGCAGATGCTTTCTATGTCTCAAGTAGAATTTAACTCGGAAGGACGGGGGGTGGGGTGGGAGAGAGAGAGACAGAGAGATCTAAAGCAGTTTTGCACCGGGGTGGTGGCTGTTGTATTATTCTCTCTGTTTTGAAATATTACAGTAGAAAAATACTCTAAAAGTGGAAAATAGAAGAGAAGGAGGGGCTCTCAGGGCTCCTGCAACCCTCATTTCCCAGATGTGTCTCAGAACCAAATGTGTCAAGTTGAGGGCTTGGTAGGGCTTAGGAGTTTCCTAGGCTCCCAGTGGTTCCATTCGGTTGGGGGTGGGGGTCAGGTCTGCAGGGATTTGGACTCCCCTGGAGGAGTCTTAACCAGGAGCAGACCAGTCCCAGGGAAGCCCAGGCTTTTCCTGTTTTTAAGAAGCACCCACTAAACTCAGCTCTTCCCCCACTGCTATTTTCTTGAAGTATGTATCGAGAGCAGCTTACAGTGAGACATGGCATCATAATAAAAGATAAACCACCTGAGCTGATGGATGAGGCCATGTGCTGGAGGGGCTCTCTCCAAGGGTGGGGTGGGGATTGTTGTGGTCAGATTGTACTTACTTAATGCCTTTAAAGCCTTTCCTGTAGATTTTGTGACATCTTCCCTCCTTCTGACCCCTTCCCTGTCCCTTAATACACAACCCTCCTCCCTGGCCCCACAGCTATCATTCGGTCACTGCCCATCAGCCACCCTATATGAAGTGTTTGAAACCAGTGGCACACTGGCCGTCCATCAACCACAGTGTTACCGCAACAGGAGTGAAGAACAAACAATACTGCTCCAAGGCACAGGTGTACCTATGCCACATATGGCTAAGTACTGAGGTAACTATCTCTCCACAATGCTCCCCTCTCTGCCACCTCCACCAAAAGAGACAAGCCGGGACCATAGGGGATAGATAGTCATGTGGAGAGGGACAACAAATTTACCATAAAGCCAAAAGAATCAAGCATGCCTGAATTTGTTTCCTGCCCAGTGACAGAGAGCCTGGGGAAAAGCCTGGGCATGGGGTACTAGAGGGGGCTTGATCACTGCTCATGGCTCTTTGTCTCCAGCTGTGTGGTCTCAGTTTGCAAGCATCCAGTATCTTCTCCATCCCTAGGGAGGATGCAGAATGATGAGTGGACCCCATGGAGCCCTGAGGAATTCAGGCCTGGCCTGGGATTCTCTCGGTAGAAGAGGAAGGAGAGGTAGGTGGGGTTGGTTGGGCACGGGGGGCCGGGGGAGCAAGAGAGAGAAAGAGAGAGAGAAACACCTGAAGTACATGGTGAAACATGCCAGGGCTCTCTGGAACCGGCTCCTCTAATACCCCCACAGAAGAGCAGGCCCCCTGGGCGGGCCTGTGCCACAAGATGGGTTCTCAGTGGCATTGGCGAAATAAAAGAAGAACACAATATTTTCAGCCGGGTCAGTCCTGTTCTGGAAAATGGAGAAAAATCATCCTTGCTAACAGTGGCATTGCTTCTTCCTTCGTTAATCAAGTGTGTGTTGAAGGCCTATTGTCTGCACGCCAGGCTCAGTCCTAGGTACTGGGGATTCAGCAGTGAACTCCAGTGATCTAGATCCCAGCCTTCCTGGGGTCGACAATCTGTCACACTGGAGGGGAAATCAGTCTCACCAGGTCCTCAAGAGTCTGTTCTCCCTTGGGAAGGCTGAAAAGTTGAGCTTCCCACCCTGAAAAATTGAGGACTCTGCTCCAAGGCTCCCAGGGAGGTATAGCTTTCCTCATACAGTTGGACCAGGAGTCAGCCACAGCAGGATGCCCCTGAAATTCATGTTTTCCAAAGAGTGTGATGTGCACATGGTGTCTGAAAGGACTTGTTGCCAGAGGCCAGCTGGTAGAGCTCCTCATTGTGTCGGGTTTAAAGAAGTTAAGGGCCTGTGCCCTCCATGAAACTCCATTCCCATGTCCTTGGTCTGGATTTATTTCTACTATCCCCTCCTGTGGAGTACACCCTGTTCAAGCAGTTGATACATTCTCATAAATGCCTGGAGTACTGAGATGCCTTCTTGACTAATATTGTTTCCCTTTCCTCTCCCCCACTCTCCCTTGAACTCACTGTCTACTCAGGCTTCCAGCCCCACCCCTCCACTCTAATGTAGATGACTAAATGATTAATTGGAAGTGATGGCTTCTTTTACATTACTCTATTTACGAATATGTAAGCCTGGAGACTTAAGGAGAGATCTATTTGGACATTGTTAACTTTAAGCTTTACTGAAATTCAAGCCCAGGTACTTTCCAGTGGTAACTTCCTCCTCACCAGTTCCGTCCTCTTGTCAAGAAACCTGATGAGTAGACTGGGAGGCTCTGACAGATCCCCAAAACTATTCCTAAATTTCTAACGAGCAGAGCCCCAGCTTTGGCTCCATAATCAAACTCCAGTTTTCTCTCCCATGCATTGGTGGAAGCCAAGGTAGGGCATTTGAGGGAAGCACAGGTGTAGAAAACTGTGTCTCATGGAGACCCTGAGTCCTTTAGCTGTAATTTCTAAGTCATGCTACTCAGTCAAGGCTCAGGCTCAGCCCTAGGGAAACTTCCAAGGTCCTGACCTTGAGAATTCCCAGTGGTGGTGGGTCCAGGGCTTGAAATAGGCTTTCTAGAACCCTGTGATGGACTTTGGGACAGTGACAACTGAGCCCCCAGGGCTTTGGTCTAGCTATCATCAGTTTTTCCCACCTAATTCTGATTGGTGTCAGGAGGAACAAAGAATTCAGAGATGCGCAGTAGGGTAAATATATCAGAGTGATCCGTGCTAGATGGCCCTCCAAAGAATCTACACCCATTTACACCGCCAACGTCAGAAGCTCGGTATATGATACCAGATTGGTATCATTCAGCGTTTGTCAATTTGTAGTTTGAAAGTGGAATTTGACTGTGATTTTACTTCCATTACTATTTGGGACAGGGAGCTCCTATTCCTTTCATATTGGCCATTTGTATTTCTATTAACGGCCTGCTCAAATTCTTTGTTAGCTTTACTACTGTTGCTTTTTCTTGCTCATGTTTCTTGAATTGTTTGATCAGGGCTCTTCATATATGATTCTTTAGTTTTCTATAATTGAAGAACATGTTTGCTCCCAGTCTCTCACTTCTATTTGCACTTTGTTTTCTGCATCTTCTCATATGGACACTTGTCATTTGGGGTATACAGGCTGGCTGCTTTATTCAGTCTTCACCACAAACACATGATGTTGGTACTATTTACTCATTTTATTTTATTTTATTTTTTGGATTTTTTAAACATTTAACAAATATTTATTAATGTATGGATCAGAGAAACTCTACACCCTGGAGACAGAAATCACCACAGTTCTATGGGTCAAGAGACCACACTGACAGATGGAGACACAATAATGTGCTCTGTCCTTACAGTGCTTTCCATCTGTAAGAGTTTCAGCCACGCTCTTGACATTTTTCCTTTTTCATTCACTAAATGTTTCAATTTACGATTTGCACATAATAGTGGGGTAGAGTGTGATGCTTCAGTGCACATACACATGGCATAATGACCAAATCAGGGTAATCATCATAGCTATCACTTTAACCAGATATCATTTCCTTGTGGTGGTAACATTCAAAATCTCCTCTTCTAGCTATCCTGACATATACACTGCATTGTTACTTGCTGCAGTCACTCTACAGCATAATGTAATACCAGAACGTATTCTTCCTGTCTAACTGTAACTTTGTACCCTTTGACCAACCTCTCCCATTCATTCCCCTACCACTCTACCCTCCCCAGCCCCACTGGTAACCTCTATTATACTCTGTAGTTCTATGAAGTTGATTTTTTTTATTTTTAGGTACTGCATATCTGGGCGAGATCATACGGTGTTTTTCTTTCTGTGCCTGGCTTGTTTCACTTAACATAATGTCCTCCAGGTTCATCCATGTTACCACAAATAACAGGATTTCATTTTTTTTTTTTTTTTATGGCTGGGCAGTATTCCAGTGTAGGTGTGTGTGTGTATACAAACACACAACTTTTTCTTTTTTTAATTTCAAAGTATTATGGGGGTACAAATATTTTTGGTCACATACATGAGTTTTGTAATGTTTGAGTGGGTTTATTTACGTGTCTCATCTTGCAAAATGTCTATTCAGGTCTTTTGCCCATTTTATTTTTTTTTTATTTATACATTTTTAAATTTTGTTTTTTTATTCTAAATTAGTATGAGGCCACACATTTTTAGACTACATTGTTCTTACTCAGAAGGTAAAGTTCCAGTTCTAAAAGAACCCCTCACCTAGGGGGTGTGCTGTACACCCTCTCATTGTGCACATTAGGCGAGATCCCACCAAATGCCCTACCTCTTTCTGCCAATTGTCCTCCCCCTTCTCTCCACCTTCCCCTACCTCCTTACAAGACTGTATCTGTGTCTTTTGCCCCTTTTAAAATCAGTCTATTGTTATTGTATTTTTAATTTGCTATTGAATTGTTTGAGTTCCTTATATATTCTGGATATAAATCCTTTGCCAGGTGCATGGTTGGCAAATACTTCCTCTCATCTGGTAGTTCTTTCTTCACTGTATTATTTTCTTTGCTGTGCAGAAGCTTTATACTTGATACAATCCCATGTGTCTATTTGTGCTTTTGTTGCCTGTGCTTTTGAGGTCTTATTTTCTTTTCTTTTTTTTTTTTTGAGGTCTTATTTTCAAAATCGTGGCCCAGTCCAACATCATGAAGCATTTTTCCTATGTCTATTCCAGTAGTTTCATAGTTTCAGATCTTATGCATAAATCTTCAATTCATTTTGAGTTGATATTTGTGTAGGGTGAGAGGTAAGAGTCTACTTTCATCTCATCCTTCTGGGTGGGAGTATTCAGTTTTCTCAGCACCGTTTATTGAAGAGACTGTCTTTTCCCTAATGTATGCTCTTGGAGCCCCTGTTGAAAATCGGTTAGCTGCTAATGCATAGATTTGTATCTAGGTTCTCTATTCTGTTTCATTGTTCTATGTTCTGGTTTTATTTCAGCACCATGTTGTTTTTGTTGCCATAGCTTTGAAGTTTATTTTGCAGTCAGGTAGCCTGGTGTCTCCAGCTTTGTTATTTCTGCTTGGCATTGCTTTGGCTATCAGGATCTTTCATGGATACATACAAGTTTTAGGATTATTATTTTAGTTCCTGTGAAGTGTATCATTGGTGTGTTAACAGGCATTGCCTTGAACATGTAGATCACTTTGGGTAATATGGACATTTTAACAATATTAATTCCTTTAATCCATCAGGATGGGATATTTTCCCATTTGTTTGCATCTTCTTCAATTTCTTTCAGCAGTGTTTTATCGATTTCACTGTAGAAACTCATTCACCTCTTTAGTTAAACTTATTCTCAAGCATTTAATTTATTTTTTGGTGGCTATTGCAGATGGAATTTTTTTTTTTTAATTTCTGTTTCAGGGAGTTTTACCATTGGTGCATAAAAGTGCCACTGATTTGTGTATGTTGATTTGGTATTTTGAAACTTTACTGGGATTCACTTTTTAGTTCTAAGAGTTATTTGGTAGAGTCCTTAGGATTTTCTATATAATCATGTCATTCACAAACAGGGGGGCAATTCGACTCCCCCCTTCCCAGTTTGTATGCCCTTTACTTCTTTCTTTCGATGAATTTCTCTGGCTAGAACTTCCAGTACTGTGTTGAATAAAAGTGGTGGAAGTGGGCATCCTTGTCTTGTTACAGATCTTAGAGAAAAAATTTTTGTTTTTTATTCTAAATTAGTATGAGGCCACACATACATTATTAACATTTTTAATACTATACCCTGTTCAGTATAGTATTAGCTTTGGGATTACTGTATATGGCCTTTATTTTGTTGAGTTATGTTTCATCCATACTCAGTTTGTTGAGAGTTACTATCATGAAGGGATGTTGAATTTTACTGAATGCTTTTTCAGCATCTATTAAAATGATCATATGGTTTTTGTCCTTGATTCTCTTAATGTGATGTCTCACATTTACTAACTGGTGAATGACTTATATCCCTGGGATGAATCCCTCTTGATCATGGTGAATGATGTTTTTAATGTGCTGTCAGGGTTTTATTGAGGCTCTTTTACCTATGTATACTAGGCATATTAGTTTCCTTGTTTTGTTGTGTCCTTGTCAGGTTGTGGAAATAGGGTAACGCTGGCTCCGTAAAATGTGTTTGGAAGAATTTTCTTCTCTTCAATTTTTTGAAAGACTCTGGGGAGAATTCACACACGTTCTTTAAATGTTTGGTAGAATTAAGCAGTGAAGCCAACCGGTCACTGGGCTTTTCTGTGATTGCTTCAATCTCATTTTGGGTTTTCTATTTCTTCCTGGTGCAATCTTAGGTTGTATTGTCCAGGAATTAACCCATTTCCTCTGTATTTTGTACTAGTTGGCTTGTAGCTGTTCATGCTTGTCTTTTATGATCTGATCCTTTGTGTTCTTGTTGTACCAATTGCAATGCATCAGTTTTCACCTGTGCTTTTATTTATTTGAGTGTCCTTTCTTCTCCCCTTAGTTTGGCTAAAGATTTTTTGTTTTCTTTATCTTTTTAAAAAGCTAACTCTTTGTTTTGTTGATTTCTTAAATTGTTTCTATAAACCTCTATTTCATTTATTTCTGCTCTGATCTTTGTTATTGCTTGTTCTGCTCTGATCCTGCAATCCCATTACTAGGTATCTATCCAAAGAGGGGTGGGGGAATCATTTTGCCATAAGGATATTTGCACTCAAATGTTTACAGCAGCTCAGTTACCAATTGCAAAGGTGTGGAAATAACCCAAGGGCCCATCAACCCATGAATGGATTAATAAACTATGTTATTTGTACACCATGGAGTATGATTCAGCCATGAAATTCATGGCCGAATTTCATATCAATATAAGGGTACATACAATTAGGTTACATTGTTCTTGTTTGTTAGGAAAAGTCCCAGCTGTATTTGAGTCTTTCACCCAGGAGGTGTACCATATATGCTGACATTATTCCCATTAGGTGGGAGCTTACTGAGCCCTTCCCCCCCTCCCTTCCTCCTTTCCCCACTCTCCACTTCTTGAATTTAATTGGATTTTTCCTCTTGTGTGGGCCTGTAGTTGTTCATCTACTGGTTTTGAATTAGTATTGAGTACATGGGATGCTTGTTTTCGATTCTTGAGATACTTTACTAAGGAGAAAGATCTTCAATTGCATCCAGGAAAATACAAAAGATGTAAAGTCCCCATCTTTCTTCATGGCTGAATCATACTCCATGGTGTACAAATAACATAGTTTATTAATCCATTCATGGGTTGATGGACCCTTGGGTTATTTCCACACCTTTGCAATTGGTAACTGAGCTGCTGTAAACATTTGAGTGCAAATATCCTTACGGCAAAATGATTCCCCCACCCTCCTTTGGATAGATACCTAGTAATGGGATTGCAGGATCAACATAAGTTCTACTTTTAGCTACTTGAGGATGCTCTATACTTTTTTCCAAAGACCCTGTATTAGTCCCTTCTCTCCACCCCCACCCCCATCATCACTGATTGCTACAAAAATCTCTATGACCAGAAATTTGACAACATGAAGGAAATGCACCAATACCTGGAATCATATCACCTCCTGAGACATAACCAGAAAGAATTAGAACACTTGAATAGACCAATATCAAGCACCAAAATTGCAATGACAATATAATAGCTTCCAACAATGGCAACAAAAAGTCCCGGACCAGACAGTGTTATACCAGAATTCTTTCAATCCTTCAAAGAAGAACTCACACTTAGATAGCAGAACATATTCCAAAACACTGAGAAGGAAGCAACCCTTCTCAACTCCTTCTATGAAGCAAATGTCACCCTGATACCAAAACCAGAAAAAAACTCAACAAAAAAGGAAAACTACAGACCAACATCATTAATGAGTATCAATGCAAGAATACTCAGTAAAATCCTGGCAAATAGAATACAGCTACATATTGAAAAAATTTTGCAACACACAATCCGGTGGACTTTATCGCAGTGATGCCAGGCTGGTTTAACATACGCGAACCCTTAAACACAATTCACCGCATAAATCAAAGCAAAAACACACCAAGTGATCCTCTCAATAGAAGCAGAATAAGTATTTGACAAAATTCAGCATCCTTTTCTGATAAGAACACTTAAGAAAATAGGCATAGATGGGACATTTCTTAAACTGATACAAGACATCTACCACAAACCCACAGCCAACCATCATACTGAATGGAGAAAAACTGGAAGCATTTCCCCACTCTGAACTGGAATGAGACAAGAATGCCACTATCACTACTACAATTTAATATAGTGCTGGAAGTCCTATCCAAGGCAATCAGGCAAGAGAGGGATATCAAGGGTATCCAAATGGGGACAGAGGAGGTCAAAATTACACTCTTTGCTGATGATATGATCTTATACTTAGAAAGCTCAAGAGACTCAACCATGAGACTCTTGGAAGTGAGCAAGAAATACAGTAACACTTTGGGATATAAAATAAATCTCCACAAATCAGTAACCTTCATATACCCCAATGACAGTCAACAGTCAAGCTGAGAATCAAATCAAAGCCACAACTCCTTACACAGTAACACCGAAGAAAGTGAAATACCTTAGAATATACCTAACAAAGAATGGAAAGGATTTCTACCAAGAAAACTATGAAGCCCTGCACAAAGAAATAGCAAAAGACGTTATAAAAAAAAAAATGGAAGAACATACCACACTTGTGACTGGGAGGAATCAACATTGTTAAATGTCTGTACTACCCAAAGCAATCTACAGATTTAATGATCTTTGCTGTTTTTAATTGTTTTATTAAGTCATATATACTTAGATTGTGAATAAATTTATGCCTTCGTGGGATTCAATGTGTTGATCATTTGTCCAAATTGGAGTGCTTTGCCAAGGATCTGGGACTGGTGACTGTAGCTTTTTCCCCTCCAGCTTTGCAAAGGACCCAGACAGTGTTACAGTCTGAGGCTATGGGGACCTGCTTGGTGTAGGTGGGTGTCTTGCATTCAGCTGGTCTTTGTCCAGTCCCAGTGGATCAGTGACTCTGGGTTGAAGTCTCAGCTGTGGAGAAATACAAGCAACTAAGACACCCCGCCCCCCACAGGCAACAACTGAAAGAGGAAAATCAACCCTTCCCATTGCCACAGAACCAAGGTACCACCCGAGAGGGTCCTCGGGTGATTGGCCCAGGTTAGGATTTCCAAACCAATTGACCCCCTCAATACCAACTCTCAAGTGGGAGAGTTGAAAAGGTCTCCAGAAACTAGATAGCAGGGGACTACTGGCTGTTCAAATATAGCTTGCTCTGGTGCTCTGTGGAGTCAGGAAGGCCCGCCCAGTAGCAGAGTTGGACCAGGGAGTTGGTATCTCTTTCTCCACCTTGCACCTCTTTCATGCCCAGTCACTAGTAACCTCATGGGGCTGTGGTCCTGCTCCCTCCAATAAGCAGATGTGCCAGAGCTTTGCACCTGCCAGAGTCAAAGGAAAGTCAAGGCCCCCTCAGCCCGGCCACCACCCTCTGCCACCAGACAGCTGAGGGGGTTGAGGCCTGCCTGCCTCAGGTACTCAATGGCAACTGGGGAGTGTTCCAGCTGAGCTCAGTCTGAACCTGAGGATAACAAGTCAGCAAATGATTTTCTCCCTCAGCCACTGTGCCTTTGCTCCAGCCGCTCTGCAGCCGTGGTATCCCTATAGGGTGAGGTCTGGCTTCCTCTGGCTGTCCTTAGAGTTGGGGAGGTTTCTCCCCAAGACTAGACCCCTGCGGGATCACTCTTCTGTTGCTGGATCTTTGTGGGAGGTGTCCCTGAGCGGCTCCCCAGAAGCTCCCGTGGTCAGGGAGGAGTCTGTAGTGGTGGCTCTGGGAGCACAGGGCTCCAGCAGTGGGGTAGGGTGTGCAGCGCTTGGCTCTGGCAGGGGGAGGTGCACAGCTGTGGCAGGAGGAGGCACACAGGGACAGGCTCTGGCAGGGTGAGGTGTGGGGGCACGATGGCCCGCCAGGATGGGGCGTGTGGCTCGCAAGCCTCTTCCCGCAGCTGGTTTGCACTTTCGCAAAGCCAAGCCTGACAGCCTCCCCTCTTTTGTCTGCACTACTGTTCGGCTCACTGTTGCAGTGCAGCTTTTCTACCACAGCCTTTGCAGTACACGGACCTGGCAATGAACCACAGAGATTCCAGTCTCTGCAGGGTTTAGGCTTCTGAACCCTCAGGTGAGGGGGAAAGGGTGGATTGGAAGTTCAAAATGGCAGGGAAAACTTTCATGCCTGGCAAGAGAGTGCTCAGGGTCACAGCAGGGTCCTGCTGGAGAGGTAGTCCCCACTTCCTGCAACTCTCTCCTGTGGGGTGAGATAAGAGGTCTTTAGTTCACTGCTTGCCTGTAAAAAACCTACAGCAAGCAAAAAAAAAAAAAAAAAAAAAATCCCAAACCAAACAAACCAAAAAACCTCTTGGGGTAGGGGATGGACACTTTTCCTTTGGGATGAGTTTTTTTGTACCTGAAATTTGCTTTCTTGGAGTCACAGCTTGCCTCAGCAGAGGTGATGTGCAGTGATCACTCTTCTCTTTCAGCTTGGCTCCCAGCCTTTCAGCTTTATTGGTTACTATCTGGTCATTATCTTTCCCTCTGGATGGGAGCTTCTGTTGAAAGCTGTGTTCAGTTGACCATCTTGCCCCTCCTCCGATCTTTGTTATTTCTTTCCTTCTACTAACTCTGGGATGTGGAGTGTTCTTTATCTATTTCCTAGGTGTGAAATATGAGGTTGTTAATTCGAGATTTTTTCCCCCTACTTTTCTGATGTAGGCATTCATGGCTCTAAAAGCCCCCTTAGGGCTGTGTTTGCTGTATCCAACCCATTGAGTTTGGTATGTTGTGTTTTCATTTTCAATTGTTTCAAAGGATTTTGAAATTTTTCTTTTCAATTTCTTCATTGGTCTGGTTTTTTGTTGTTGTTGTTGTTGTTCAGGAGGATGCTGTTTAGTTTCTGTTAATATGTACTTTTCTGACATTCTCCTCTTCTCAATTTCTAGTTTTAGTACATCATCATCAGAAAAGATAGTTGATATGATTTTGATGTTTTTCAAAATTTTTAAGACTTGTATTGTGACCTAACATGTGGTCTATTCTGAAGAATGTTCCATGAGCTGTTCAAAAAGAAATGTGTATTCTGTAGCTTTGTGATGGAATGTAAATGTCTGTGTATTCTGTAGCTTTGGGATGGAATATAAATGTTTTTGTAGATGTCTGTTAGTTCCGTTGGGTCTAGAGTGTACTTTGACTCCAGTGTCTCTTCATTGATTTTCTGTCAGGATGATCCGTCTATTGTGGAAAGTGGGGTATTGAAATACTCCACTTTTATTGTATTATAGGCAACCTCTCTCTTTAATATTTGGTTTACATATTTGGGTGCCTGGGTGCTGAGTGCATATATATTTACAAATGTTAGATCCTCAGATTCTCTTGCTTCATTAACCCTTCTATCGTAATATAATGGCCTTCCTTATCTCTTTTTTACCATCTTTGACTTAAAGTCTATTTTAACTGATGTAAGCAGAGCTACTCCTGCTCTCTTTCTGTTTCCGTTTGCATAGGATATCCTCTTTCCATCTCTTCACTTTGGGGCTGTATGGGTCTTTATAGGTGAAGTGAGGTTCTTGTAGACAGCATGTAGTTGGGTATTGCTTTCTTTTTATCCACTCTATGGCTTTTAATTGGAGATTTTTAACAGGCAAAGTTTTAATGGTACCATTCTTTTTTTCTTGTTTTCTGGTTCTTTTGTAGATCCTTTCTCCTTTTTTCCTCCCTTAACTATCTTCTTTTGTTGTTAAATGATTTCCTCTGTAGCACCTTTTGATTCCTTGCTATTTATCTTGGGTGGATCTATTATTGGGTTTTTCTTTGTGGCTACCATGAGACTTACTGAAACAATCTCTAGTTATAACAAGTTATTTTAAACCAGTAACAACTTAATTTCGATCACAAGGGAAAGTAACACAAACAAACTCAGGTTTTTAACTCATCCCACCTCCCCCACATTTTGCCTTTTTGCTGTTTTAATTTACATCTTTTTATATTGCCCATATCTTTACCCATTGTTGTATTTCCTATTATCTTTAATAGTTTTGCCCTTTAGACTTTGTACTTAAGATACACATGGTTTACACATCAGTATTACAGGATTTGAGGATTCTAAATTTGTTTGTTTTCTTACTTTTCCCAGTGAGTTTTATACTTTCAGATGTTTATTTCTTAGGTGTTGGTGTGCTTTTTTTTTTTCAGATGGAACAACTCCTTTCAGCATTTTTTGTAAGACAGGCCTGGTGTTGATAAATTTCCTGGGCATTTATTCTTGGAAACTCTTTATCTCTCTTTTGTGTTTGAAAGATACAGTGTTTTTGACTGGCTTTTTTTTTTTTCCCTTCTGCACTTTTGAACACATCGTCCCCCTCTTTCCTGGCCTCCAGGGTTTCTGCTGAGAAATCTGCTGAAAACTGTACTGGGGCTCTGTTGTATGTGTCATGTTTCTTTTCTATTGACTCTTTGATTATTGTTTTCTTTGCCTATGGTTTTTGGTAATGTGGCTATGACTATGCCTTGGGAAAGTTCCCCTGGGGTTGAATTTGATTGGGCACTTCTGAGCTCCCTGCACCTGGATACTTGTAGGTTTTCTACAGATTTGAGAAGGTTTCATCCATTATTTGCTTTCATATGCTTTCTAGGCCCTTTTTATCACTTGTCTCTTTCAGGAACTCCTGTTATACGGAGTGTAGTTTCCCTGATGGTTTCCCAGAGTTCTCATAGACCTTCACCATTTAAACTTTCTTTTTCTTTTTGCTCCTCTGATTGGATAATTTTATACGTTCTGTCTTCAAGCTCACTGATTCTTTTCTCTGTATGATCAAGTGTGCTGTTGAAGCTTTCTAATTAGGTTGTCGTTGTTGTTTGTTTGTTTGTTTAGTTTTGTTTCTGTATTATTTATTTCTGGGACTTGTATTTGCTTTTTAAAAAATTGTTTCTATTTCTTTGTCAAATGTCCAATTATTTTTCCTGGGTAGTTTTCCAAATTTTATTTAGTTTTCTATCCACATTCCCTGAACGTCTCTAAGAGGATTATTCTGAATTCATTGTCAGACATTCCATAGATATTCAATTATTCTGGATCCATTACAGGAGCTTTGTTGATTTCACTTGGTGGTGTCTTATTACCCTGAGTTTTCACAATCCCTGTGTCTTTATATTGATGCCTGTGCATTTGAGGAGATGGCCACTTCTTTCAGGTTTTGCAGCTGGTCTTTAGTGGTTTAGGTCTTTACTACTTATTATTGGAATTTAATCCCTGGCCTGCTCTTGCTTACAGTCTTAGAAAGACTTATAGTGAGCACCAGACTAAAATGCTGCACTGGAGCGATGTCAGTGCCCAGCCATTTTTTCTTGGTCTGGGAAAGACTTAAGTGGGCACTGGTGCTTGTCTCCAACCATTTGGTTGTTTGCAGATCACCTAGGTTTTGTGAGAAATATGGCCATGGACTTGGACTTCCCTGGGGATCGTTTCCCCTGCAGTGCTATGTCTCCCACAAGTCTCCTCAGCATTGGCATGCCTGCTGATTGCAGCACAGAGCAGCTGCCAAGATACACGTGCTAGTCACTTTGTTCAGTACACCTACATTTTGTCTCCAGTTCACCCCAGATGGTTTGGCTCTCCTGGAACTCCCTATGGTTCTGTGAGATGGGAGCAAAGCAGACTTCCCTTGAAGATTCCCAGACCAGTAGACAGATTGTACATCCACCTCCAATTCCTTCCTCCCACTTCAGAAACTATGAGTCTAGGGAAGTTCCCTGTGGTGATATTATGCCAGCTTGAGTGAGGAGGTGGTACAGGCTAGAATGACCATTCCTCTTACTGGTTGTGACTTCTCACAATTGTGCAAGCCCAGGGATTTTCTTCACTTCTCCCCCAAGTTATGGTGAATTCTGGGTGGTATTCTTGTCTTTGATTAATTTCTGGTGGTGCTTTTATGGGGAGGGAGATGCTGCAGGTTGTTATATTCTGCCATCTTCCTGACATCACTCTGCCTATTTACTCCAGCTTTCAAATATGGGAAGCAAGGCTGAGAAAAGGTGCAGGGATTTCCCCCCCCCCAAGATTCTATCCTAGGATCCTAATCTATGTGTGTATGATCCAAAAGCTGTGCACCGACTTGGACCCATGGCGGGCTACAGGCCAACACTGGGGCCTCTTCATACTTGCCTTCTCCTATGCATACAAGGAATAACGTATATTGTAAAACAAGCCCCCTTTTGTCCTCAGAGGAGAGTGCCTCCTTCAAACAAGGCAAGGTATTGCAGAAGAAGGGACATGATAATGGGCCTGCCAGACAGAACACTGTAATGAAAGTCAGGAGATCTGGGGGCTGGGACCATAACTCCCTTCCCCACTAGGTGTGACTTTGGCTAAGTAATGGACTCTCTCCTGGTCACTTCTCTAAAAACAAAAACAGTCCTGAGCTTCTGTTGCAAGTGTTGGAGAGGTGGTTTCTTTGACTTCAGCTGGGATCAAAGGGAAGAGGGTGTGATAGACCTTCGGCAATCATTTCAGCAGCCCCAAACCCTCCTCACTGCAAGCTCTCAGCCTTAGCAGCTATTGCTAGTATCATCATGATGGTCATGCAAATGACTGCTGCTGGAGGATCTGAGGACAAATATCACCCAATGCCTGTCACAAAGGTCTTGATCTCTAGGAAGTTGATGAGTGCTGGTGATGGGCCAGATACAACTTCAACTGTTCTGTGGAGGGGGCATTGCATGTAATTCTCACAGCCCTTCTGTGAAGCAGAGGCTCGTATTCCTGTGAGGCTCTGGACTCATTCCCCCAACATAGTAACAACATCAGTCCTTCTCAACCACTCAAGAATGCAGTGAAGAAAAATTAGAAAGCTCCTGATAGCCACCCAAGGAGATAATGAAAAGTGAGGAACATGATACATGGCCAACTAATTTCTCATCCAGGCAATTGCAGAAGACGACACAGAGCTGTCCATATGAAATAATTGGTCACTGTTAGTACTATTAATTACTAAATGCCCAATGGTGATGCTGTTGCCAGTGGTACCATCCCCCAAATAATAGCTCCTAACCTCACAGTAGATGTGGGAAGTCACTGTTACGAGGAGCCAGGTTTTGACGGTACTCCCCTACACATTTTATCCCATTTAGTCCTCACAGCAAGTAAATAATATGAGTCTAGCTCTTGCCTCTGGGAAGAGATGGTTCTCATTCCCCTCACAATCCCCAGAGGACATTGATGGGTAAGTAAGCCGAGTCCAAAGCTTCCCAAACCATGTTCCAAGGTGTGTACCACCAGTGGTTTTTGGGGTCCCTAAAATATAAGCATTGTCCACTCTTGAATGGACAATTGGGGCCTGGGAAAGCCTCCTGTGTTCACATCAATTTTTCATACAAATACTACCCAACAATGTTAAAAACTACTGATTTTGAGCCCTACCCTTACACCATACATCAAAACACGAATGTGTTATTATGTATGTCAAAAACAAAAACATACATGATATGTGTATCAGCCTCCTGAATGGGATAGAATTCTGTTTGGTTCCTTTGTAACTGCCAAGAATGTTGAGGATAGCTTCTCACCAACCCGTCAGCTCAATGAATTTTAGCAGCATGCAAGTCTATATCTGACTCCTTTGGCCTTTCACTGAATCCTCCTCTTCCACTACCTGTGATCCCCATCTTGGTTAATGGCACCTCAAGGCTACAAGTCACTCAAGCCAGAAACCTGAGTGTCATACTTGGCTCCTCTCTGGTCCTTGCCCTAGGCCCATCTCCAGCCTAAGATGTCACCATTCTATCTATCCCAAGGAAAACATCGCTCAAATCATGCTACTTCCGTCCAGCCCTTCTTCAATTACTTTTTCCCACAAATTACAAAAAGCCCACATGTGAGCAAGTGGGTGTTTAGTGGGTCGAGTTTCCCCATCTGCCTGCCTGTTGTCTGAAATTGAGAGCGAGATTACCCATCTTCAGGCCAGAGAATGAACAAAACTGACTGGCAGGGTCATGTAAAGGAGCAAAGCCCATGTTGGCCCTCACTGGTATGATCTCAGTGCATTTTCTCAAACTGGAGTCCCAGGAATACCAAATCCATTTTGTGGAATCAGTGCAGGGCGTATGGGTCAACCTTTTGTGAGAGCAGTCAGTCCGTGATAGTGTGCTCTCCCTAGGGAAGGCTGAAAGATTGAGCTGACCACCTTGCAATGCTGAGGACACCACTCTGGGGATTGTAGTGAGAGGCAGCTTTCCCCCTCCAGAGGAAAATAGATGGCTTGGTGTGATTTGACAGGACCTCTGTGAGGTCTACTCACTCGTTATCCTGTGCCTGAAAGGTCCACCATGAAGCTCCAATCTTCAGATCATTGTCAGGAATACTCTGGAAACCTGTAGAATTACTCGGGTCACCATGGAGAGCAATGGACGATGGGGACTGCAGATGCAGTATTCTTTTTATCTTCTCTCCTCTTTTTCTATTTTTAATATGTCTCCTTATTTTTAATTGTTATAAGTATATAATATATAGGCAATAGTTGTATATGTTCATAGAGTGCATGTGATGTTTTAATCCAGGCATACAAGGTGAATTAATCAAATAAGGGTAACTGGGGTATCCATCACCTCAGGCATTTATCATTTCTTTGTGTTAGGAACATTCCAATTCTACCTGTGTGGTTATTTTCAGGTATATTTTAGCCTATTGTTGATTATGGTCACTTTGTTGTGCTTTCAAATATTGTGCATTCTATCTAACTCTCACTATATTGTTGTATTCATTATCCACCACCCACTTTATTCCTCCTCCCTCAATCATTACCAGCCCCTGGTAACCAGCACTCTACCCTCTGTTTCCAGGAGATCAACTGTTTTTAACATTTAACTCCCACGCATGAGGGAGAACATGCAAGATTTGTCTTTCTGTGCTTGGCTTATTTCACGTAAGGTAATGTTCTCCAGTTCCACTCATGTTGTTGCAAATGGCAGGCTTTCATTCTTTCGTCCTTTTTGTGTCTATTTACCAGATTTTTTAAATCCATTTATGCCTTGATGGACACTTAGGTTGATTCCAAACCTTGGCTATCATAAATAGTGCTACAATAAACATGAGAGTGCAGATTTCTTTTGATATACTGAATTCCCCTCCTTTGGATATACACCTAGCAGCAGGATTGTTTGATCATATGATGGTTCTATTTTCAGTTTCTTGAGAACCCCCATACTGTTCTCCATAGTGGTTGCACTAACTTACATTCCCACTGACAGGACACAGAGGGTCCCCTTTCTTCACATCCTTGCCAACATTTGGTATTGCCTGTCTTTTGGATAAAAGCCATTTTAACTGGGGTGAGGTGATATCTCCTTGTAGTTCTGATTTGCATTTCTCCGATGACCAATGATGTTAAGCATTTATTTATTCATTTACTTGCTCACCAGTTGTATGTCTTCTTCTGAGAAACATCTATTCAGATATTTTGCCCAGCTTTCCATAAGAATGTCTGAGTTTTTTCCTATTGAGTTGTTGGAGTACTTACATATTTTAGTTATTAATCCCTTGTCAGATGAGTGGTTTGCAAATATTTTTTGCCATTCTGTGTATTGTCTCTTCCCTTAGTTGATTGTTTCTTTCCTTTTGCAGAAGCTTTTAGGTTGATGTGATCCCATTTTTCCAATTTTGCTTTGGTTGCCTGTGCTTTGAGGGTATTACTCAAGAAGTCCTTGCCCAGACCAATGTCCTGAAGTGTTTACCCTATATTTTCTTTTACTAGTTTTAGATGCTCAGGTCTTAGATCTAAGTCTTTAATTCACTTTGGTTTGATTTTCCTTATGGTAAGAGATGAGTGTCTAGTTTCATTCTTCTGCATATTGACATACAATTTTCCAGCACCATTTATTGAAGAGATTGCCCTTTCCCCACTGTATGTCCTTGGCAAAACGGTTGAAGATGAGTTCAATATACATGTGTGGATTTATTTTTGGGTTCTCTGTTCTGTTTCACTGGCCTATGTGTCTATTTTTATGCCAAATATCATACATACTGCTTTGGTTACCCTACCCTACTAATATATTTTGAAGTTAGGGAACGTGACGCCTCTAGCTTTCTTGTTTTTGATCAGGATGGCATTTTGGCTATTCTGGGTCTTTTGTGGTACCATGTATATGTTAGGTTTTTTTTTCCTGTTTCTGTGCAGAATGTCATTGGTACTTTAATAGAGGTTGCATTGAATCGGTACATTGCTTTGGGTTGTGTGGGCATTTAACAGCATTGACTCTTCCAGTTCATGAGCATAGAATATCTTCCCACTTTTTGTGTGTCCTCTTCAATTTCTTTCATCAATGTTTTCATTATATAGATCTTTCAATTTCTTGGTTAAGTTTATTTGTAGTTATTTTATCTTATTGTAGCAGTCAAAGATGGGATTACCTTCTTTTTTAAAAATTTTTTAAACTTTATTTCATATAACGTAACTGTGTACATTAATGCAATCATGCGGTACAGTGTGCCATTTTCATATACATTTTGGAATACTCTCATCAAATTGGTTAACATAACCTTCATGTCATTTTCTTAGTTATTGAGTTAAAACGTTCATACTCTGCTTTTAGAAAGATTCATTTGTACCCTTGTAAGATAAAGCATAGAGGTGACCCCACCAATCACCCTTGCTCCCCCCATCCACCCCCCTCACCTCCCTCTTCCCATATTCTAAGGCTATAATTAGGTTATGACATTCCTATAAAAGCTCTGAATTAGTTTCAAAGTAGGGCTGTGTACATTGGATACTTTTTCTTCCATTCTTGAGATACTCTGCTAAGAAGAACATTTTCCAATTCCATCCATGTAAACATGAGGGAGGTAAAGGCTCCATCCTTCTTTAGGGCTGCATAGTATTCCATGGTGTACATGTACCACAATTGATTGATTCACTCGTGGGTCGATGGGCATTTAGGCTTCTTCCATGACCTAGCAATTATGAATTGGGCTGCAATAAACATTCTGATACAAATATCTTTGTTGTAATTCGATTTTTGGTCTTCTGGATATATACCTAATAAAGGAATTGTAGGATCAAATGGTAGGTCTGTTTTTAGTTCTCTCAGTGTTCTCCAGATGTCTTTCCAAAAGGAAAGAATTAATTTGCATTCCCACCAGCAGTGTACAACTGTTCCCTTTTCTCCACATCCATGCCAACATCTCTGGTTTTGGGATTTTGTGATATGGGCTAATCTTACTAGGGTTAGGTGGTACCTCAAAGTAGTTTTGATTGGCATTTCTCTGATGATTAAGGATGAAGATCATTTTTTCATATATCTGTAGGCCATGCGCCTCTCTTCTTTAGAGAAATTTCTATTCAAGTCCCTTGCCCACCCTGAGATGGGATCGCTTGTTTTTTTCTTGCTAGTACGTTTGAGTTCTCTGTGGATTCTGGTTATTAAACGTTTGTCAGAGACATAACCAGCAAATATCTTCTCCCATTCTGAGGGCTGTCTACCCGCTTTATTTACTGTGTTCTTGGCTGTGCAGAAACTTTTTTAGTTTGATCAGGTCCCAAAAGTGTATTTTTGACATTGCTTCAATTGCCCGAGGGGTCCTCCTCATAAAATTTTCACCAAACTGATTTCTTCACGTGTTTTGCCTATTCTTTCTTCTAGTATTTTCATAGTTTCATGTCTTAAGTTTAAATCTTTTATCCAGAGAGAGTCTATCTTAGTTAATGTTGAAAGGTGTGGGTCTAGTTTCAGTCTTCTACAGGTCGCCATCCAGTTAGCCCAGCACCATTTGTTAAATAGGGAATCTTTTCCCCACTCAGTATTTTTAATTGGCTTGTCAAAGATCAGATAACGGTAGGTTACCGGATTCATCTCTTGGCTCTCTATTCTGTTCCATCCATACATCTAACTCTCTGTTTTTCTGCCAGTACCATACTGTTTTGATCACTATGGATTTATAGTATAGTCTGAGGTCTGGTAACACAATTCCTCCTACTTTGTCTTTGTTCCTGAGTAATGTCTTTGCTATTGGAGGTTTTTTCTATTCCATATAAAATGAAGTATTATTTTTTCTGGATCTTTAAAGTATGACAGTGGAGCTTTAATAGGGATTGCATTAAAATTATATATTGCTTTGGGTAGTATCGACATTTTAACAATTTTGATTCTTCCCAGCCATGAGCATGGTACGTTTTTCCATTTGTTAACATTGTCAGCTATTTCTTTCCTTAGAGTTTCATAGTTCTCTTTATAGAGATCTTTTGCGTCCATTGTTAGGTAAACTCCCAAATATTTCATCTTCTTTGGCATTACTGTGAATGGGATAGAGTCCTTGACTGATTTTTCAGCTTGGCTGCTGTTGGTATATGTGAAAGCTACAGATTAATGAGTGTTGATTTTGTAACCTGAGACGCTGCTATATCCCTTGATCACTTCTAGGAGTTTTGCAGTAGATTCCCTGGTGTTTTCCAGATATACTATCATATCATCTGCAAAAAGTGAAAGTTTAATCTCTTCTGACCTTATATGGATGCCCTTGATTGCCTTTTCTTCCCTAATTGCGATGGCTAAAACTTCCATTACGATGTTGAAGAGCAACAGAGACAATGGGCAACCTTGCCTCGTTCCTGATCTGAGTGGAAATGACTTCAACTTAACTCCATTCAATACAATATTGGCTGTGGGTTTG
>CAUYQV010033305.1:0-106430 GCA_963574575.1 Galagoides demidoff | reverse complement strand
ACTGGACATAGTGAGTGGTCACGCAGGTGCCTTCAAGCTGGCTTTGCTGGAGCTTTTACAGAGAGTGTCAGATTAGACTTTGAAAGCCTTGAGATCAGCCACACCCAGGATTTGCCATCAGACTGTCTACAATACTGAGTGGATTCCTCTTTTCTCAAGGTCCTAAATAACCTCAAATCCCTGGGCCGGCCAGAACGTGACATTCTTCACTTATTGCAGGAAAGAAACCTGGAAAAGGGGGCAGCGTAGATGGTGCCCCAAGCCAGCCTTGCTTTTCACAGGCCCCACTAAGTCCACGCCGGTTCCTCACAGCCGTCTGCAGCAGCCATCCTGCGGGCCCACAGAACAGGATAGTTTGATTTTTGTGTTCTGGGAGTCAAAGATACGCTTAGCTGTAAAGCAGATATGTCCTTAGGTAACATCCAAATTCCCACCCGAACTAGAGATCCACAGTTCTGCCGGTGCAAATGGACGCACTGTTAAAAACACACACCTTAGCAACACACTCACCTGCATGGGCATGGGCGCAGGTGCACCCCCGCACCTGTGCACGCACCTCTACAGCTTCTGTGCCTTTCAGACCTAACTCTTGACTCGTAAAAAGTAGAATGGAAGACTCAAACCAGGAGTCTAGCTTTAGGCAATGCCATTAACTGTATTTAACAAAATGTATCCAGGGAGCTCATGCATTCCTTCACTCATTCATTTCTTTATTTTTTTTATTGTGGTAAAATACACAGAACATAAACTTTGCTATCTCAACTGTGTTTAAGTGTGCAGTTCAGTAGTGTTGAATGAGTTCACACTGTGTGCCACCCCCTCCCCCCGCTCCTCTGCTCCCCCCACTCTCCCACCCCCACTCCCTGCTTTACGCACTTCCTCCCACCCTCCTCTTCCCCCCACTTCCCTGCTTCCCCCACTTCTCCCCACATCCCACTCTCCCCACCCACCCATCCATCTCTGGAAATCCTTCTTCTTGTCAGACGGAAACTCTGTTTCCACTAGACCCTCTCTCCTCATTCCCCTGCCCCCTGGCAACCACTATTTTATTATTATTATTTTTTAATGAACTTTAATACTCTGGGCACCACATACATAGTATAAGTGGAATCATACACTATTTGTCATTTTGCGATTGGCTTGTTTCCCTGAGTGTGGGGTCCTTAAGGCTCATCCACTTGGCAGCATGTGCCAGGATTTCCTTCTGTTTTGAGGCTAATATTTCATTGCAGGCGAACACCACATTTTATTTATCTGTTTGTCTGTGGAAGGACTCTGGGGTTTCTCCCATGGTTTAGCTATCATGGACTCTGCTGCTATGAATATGGCTCTATAAATATCTCTCTAAGACCTTGCTTTCAGTTCCTCTGGATATATATCCAGGAGTAGAATTGTGCGTCATGCATTAGTTTTATTTAAAAATTTGAGGAGCTGCTACCCTGTTTCCTCTTCAGCCCGCAGCATTTTGCATTCCCACCAACAGTGCACAGGCTGCCGGGGCTTCTCTATGTCCTTGTCAACACTTGTTATTGTCTGTTGGGGGCAGTAGCTGTCCTAAAGGATGTGAGGTGAGGTCTCACTGGTTTTGATGTGTGCTTCTGTAAAGGGTAGGGATGACGAGCATCTGCTTATGTGCGGTTGCCCTTTTGTGCATCCTCTTTGGAGTAATGTCCACCCAAGTCCTTCACCCACTTTTAATCAGGTTATTTTTTCATTGTTGAGTTTTGGGTGTGTTCTTTTTATACGCTGGGTATTAATCCCTTCTTGGATACACAATTTGCAAATCTTTTCTCTCATTCTCTGAGTTGCCTTTATCTTTGTAGGATCTCAATAGAGCCTACACTAAATCTCTGTGTGAGAAATTTTGTCACAGAGTAGTTGCATAATTTGTTCCAGTTCATTCAGTGACCTAGTAGCAGAATAGGTGGACTGACCCAAGTCCACTGGGGGCCTGAGATCCAGAGTCTAGTGTTCCTTCTAAAATGCTTCAGAACTGGTCCTTCATTGCAGGATATTTATTTCTGAGATGTCACCCACACACAATTCTTTGACCTTGGTAATCATTCAATTTTATGAAAATATCTAAAGTGTACTGCAGAGAAGACCAAGCTTGAGGAATATATCTTGTTATTTAATATTTATAGAATTATAAAATATCTAATCAAATCACTTAAAAAGTCAGTTGGCAAAATAGGAACGTGAATGGCAGAATTTTCTGTTGACCTGGCTGGCATGTTGACTGGATTAAATATCTGCCTGGTTACATTCTGTATAGTAGAAATGTGAGTGCTGCTGGAGCCTTCAGAACTCTGCCTTAATAATAATGCCATTGGTATAAGATCAGAAACCAGGGACATCATGTGCAAGTGAATGTTTGGCCCGGTCAGTCTCATTTTTGGAACTGAGCACTCATAATCTGATTACTTAGAACAGGGGCCCAGAGCCCTTTTTTCTCCATGGGAGGCAAAGTTAATTACCCATTGATTTTCTAGCTGTAAAGAAACGTCTGGGCCTGAGGGGTGTGTTCCAACTGCACAGGCAGGGCCTGATGAGGACCAGCGTTCAGGGACGCTGCTGGCCAGACCCTGGCATTTAGGTGGAGAAATGCTCCAGAGTGGCTCTTGCTCTAGGGCTGTTGTCTCATGGGTGTTACCACCTGTCCTCTGGGCTTTGATGGAAACTTCCTGAGCTCTCAGTCATTTATTGATTTGAGTTGTAGTCTGAGAGAAGACTCTGAACTTGCCACTCTTTGGCCTTCTTGGAGATGACATGACATCTGTCCCTCTGTGCCCGAGGCTGCCGCGTGTGCTGACCTCTGTGGCTGTGTGCAGGGGCAGCTCAGGGTCACTTCCTTTTTAATACACGCCATGAAACTGCAGAGAGAAACGGGGGGAGGGGGCTCGAAAAATCATTTTACATCCTTTCCCCACAGACTTTCAATTATGGTCTCAGTCTCTAGCAAATTCAGTCTTTTCAACAGCCCTGTGTTTTCAGTTTACAATTTTCTCCATTTTCCCCATCTCTTCTTCTTCATCCTCCTCTGCCCATGAAGGTGAACGGTGCTGGAGGCTGGTGGGATGGGTGTTTCCTTCCCCTGAACCTCCAGACACCTGCAGCCAAGAGCCCTCCACTCTGTGCTCTCCTGGTTCCCCTGCTCAGCTTCTGCGGAGGGGTTTTTACTTACTCGTTTTTTTTTGGTACGTCCTTTCTTACTTCATGTACATTTAAGAATAAATGGAAAATAAAGAACATCACAATCATGGCTATTTTTATTTAAGTTTATGTTTCTTTACATAGTTGGAGTCCTAAGTGGTTTGTGTCTTGTTTTTCCCCCACACATTTTATAATAATTTTGTTTTATATAGATTTTATGTCTGCTTTTTCTAATAGTTGCTTAATATTTCAGGGAATTACATCGCCATGGCTTAAACCCTTGTCTATTGGGATATTAACTATTTTTCAGTATAAATAATTGTATGAGGCACATATTTGGGCAAGAAGAGGCTTTTTAAATATTTAGAAATATTTCCTTTGAGTGAATCCCTAAAATTAGAATTACCAGGTAGAATACTGTCAATATTTTTAAGACTCATAATTGAAAGTTCAAGTTGCTTACCCAGATTAGGAAATACTGTTCAAAGACCCTCTTTGCCAGAACAGCTTATCAACCGTTTGCAATCATATAATTCTCCTTTATCTTTGCTATGATATAATATAATTTTCTGGATCAGGAAACACCGTAAGCTCGTGTAAGTTCTCTATGTGGCGTATCTAATGACAAACTCCTTCAGACGCAGAGCTTCCCAGTGATGTCAGCTTCCTAACCTTCTTCTGTCTGGTTGCTCACCCCCATCAAATCGATTGGGGCAGACCACTCCTCTACCCCAATCAAACCCATCAAATCAGTTTAAATTTGTATTCCAAATGCACGAGGTGTATTTCCATTCCTCCTGTTATCCAATTGCCTGCGGTTTCTGCCTTCTTTCCTCTGACCCAGTTTTTACTTGCCTTGAATGACCAGCCCTGCCTATCTCCTTGACCCCTAAGCTGGGACATTTCTGTTAACTCACCATCTCTTCTTGCTGATTTTCTTCAAATACAATCCAATAAGATCTGGATCAACTCAAGTAGCATTTGCCACACTATGTTGTTATTTATACCACTTTGTCTCCTCTTAAGGTAAAGTGATAAGGGGCAGAAGTTGGTTTTCCTTTTTAACAAATGTGTGTGTCTTGCAGTATTCTGCAAAGACCTTTTCAAATAATTCTACTGCAGAAAATGCCTGTTTAATGAAGGATACAGCGTGGCAATGAAACGTCAGAGTTTGTGGCCAACCATAACACAGACTGGTGGGGAGCATGTTTGCAGATGGAGGCTCCACACCGGCCCGGGTATGTGTGACATGACTACATGCTGTGATTTCAGGAACGTCTGCTTCTCCACTGAAGATACTCTGCACACCAGACGGAATCAGACTCCAGTGTTTCATGAAGTATTTTATGGAAGAAATGAAAGTGAACTGGTATCACAAGTAAGTATGATCAGTGCCAGGGGCGGTGGCTGCGCCCTGATCAGGGCTGCCCAGGGAGGGATGTGGAGCACCCAGGCAGGCGTCAGGACACTGCTGTTCCTTCAGAACGTTATAATTTTAAGCAGTTATGAGCACCTTTGGCTCAGGACAGGACGCCATCCTGGCAGTGGGGAGGACTTGTGACAGTGTGGAGGATTTGAAAGAGGAAGAAGGTGAAAGAAATGCCTGAAAGTGCAAGAGACAAATTCCTCCAGTGTCTCGAGTTTGCAAAGGTGGCTCTACTCCTCACGCACGTTTTGTCTGCAGCCAGCAGAGAAACAAGGTGGAAATAATATTTCAAAACCAGGCTCTCAGCTTCCCGTCTGTTGGTCTCCTACTTGACTTGATCAAAGAGGACCAAATCAAACCCAATCATTAGAATTAAAAAAAAAAAAAAAGAGAAGATAAGCCTGTGGAAATGGCAGGTCTTCCTGGATTTCATGCCCTGGGTAGGGAGTAATCAGTGGAATGGCTGGGACTGCTCCTGTGAGTCACCGCATAGCCCCTGGGGGCTGGCTCCATGCCCACACCACAGGCTGACATCTGACACAAGGAGCCAGACAGCCCCTGAGTCGGGGAGTCCCTGGAGACAAGAGTCTGTCAGGATCACCATCCCGTTAGGACAGCCACAGATACACGTAGACTGGGGTGGGAGAGGGGGCATCTGCCGCAGCTCCAAATGCTGACCAAGGACATGAGGCCAATGCTTTAGGCCAAATTTTCAGTGGCGTCACCAGCCCCAACCCAGTTGTCCTGCGCTGAGTTCCTTAATCAAGGAGCCTCACCCCAGAGCACCTGCAGCACACCTTCAGGTATTACATTTAACTAACACTTCAAAAGGCAAACTCTGTAGTTCTTTTCATTTTCAAAAGCATTGTTTTACTTGGTCGGATCTATTTATGAGTTAACTGAAGTACTAAAGGGATACATATTCTTGGAAAGCTTTGTCCAGTTTAAATTTTAACCTCCGGTGCTTTTATTTATTCTAGGATGTTCAGCTTAGAAACATAAAATAAGATATTTTAGACTTCTCAGAAATCTGTGTTTGGAATCTTACATTTCTATATTTTTAATAGCGTGGTATTTACTATCAGGTGGAGTTATTATACATCCTATGATCAGGGTTTTGTTAGGACGTATATTAAAGGCAGGGTCTTTTTTAAAAAATAAAGGATTGCAATGACAAGAACCCCAAAGACTGAAACTCTGGAGTATTTTGTGATATAATTGTTTATAAGGATTTATTTTTCTAAGGCTATGAGTAAATCTATGTTTCCAATTGAATCAAATCTTTCCTTGGGAAAGGAGAATCAATGAACACTTTCTCTGTGCTTCCCTGCTATTTATGGCCAGTTGTCCTGTTGTGAGTCGTATACAGCTGTATTTGTTTCCCATATTTCATGGTAGATGTGTCTGTCTTTAGGGGAGGCTCAGAGTGAGGGCATGCTCTGTGCTGGCCTGGGGGAGCAGAGTTGAACTCACACCCCTGCACCTGCCTGAACACGCCAGCACAGGTGCCACCTAGTGTTTGCAAGCAGGCCCTCGTGTTAAACACTTAACACACGGGGTTTCATTCAGCCTCACCAATGCCCCGGGAGTTAGGTATTAATGCCCACATTTTATAGGTGTGGAAACTGAGGTTTAGGAAGGGAGATGTAAGCCGCTTTGTCCACTCACATGACCAGTAAATGACAGAGCGGGCACTTGACCAATAACTGACCTGATTCTAATCACCTCTGTCTGGCTTGTCATGGGCTTAAGGGAGGGTATTGATAGACAACAGACAGGCACCCAGAGCGTGAATCCAACTCATCAGTAACAGAGAATCAGATACAAAAAGTCAATGTGAATCTCTCTAAATGTAGAATATAAATGTTTTAACACAATAACTAAGAAAAAGACATGAAGGTCATGTTAACCAGTTGGATGAAAGTATTTCAAATTGTATACAGAAACAGTACACTGTACCCCATGATAGCATTAATGTACACAGCTATGATTTAATTTAAAAAAAAGTCAAAAAGAGAAGGCAAGGTGCTGTTGTAAATCCCATAGATTCAGAAAAGAGGCATTATTTTTGTTTTCTCTTTCCCAAACAAAATTCATCATACAACATAACAGACATTTCTTTAGCAATTTTATAACTAGAATATAACTTTTATACTTCATATGGGTATAGGAAATAAAAGCATATAACTCTTAATCATAGTTTAGTATTTGACTATTAAATAATATTGAATAATAATGTAGACTATATATTAAACTATATTGTACAGTCATATTCTATAGCTAAACTATGATATCTAGTTATAATTCACTATTTGACAATTAAATGAGTTCTCACCTGATAGCTATTGGAAAAATAGAGGATAATATAAAAATCTGTTGAAATATAATTTAGCCTTTTGAGGCTAAATGAGCCACTTCAGAAAATCTGTGTTGCCAGGGAATAGATGTGCAAGCTGCAGCCTCACGGCGTGGACACTGGAATATTTTGCTTTTATGGGTGACATTGAATCAATAGAGTGCAATGAGGATCTTGTGAAATGCAAGCGTAAGCAAAGACGATTGTTCTTTGGTTGGAAATGCTGAGAAATATATCAAGGAATGTAGAAAATGCCACTGTAAAGGGAAGGTTGGAAACCCAGTCAACATGAGTTAGAGCAGGCAAAGAGGGACTCAGCAAAAATGTTCCTCAGAAAAAGGATTCTGTTCTCTTCCTCAAAGGTGAAATTAATATATTATCTAGACATGGCTAGACTTCAAATTGCTAAAGTATTGACCACTTAAGTCTCAGAAGTATCTCAGAAACTGAAGAAAATTTCCCAGTGTCTGCATAGAGGGAAAAAAATAGTGTGATTTAACCTCGGAATGTATATTTTAATTAAGGTGACCCAGACGTCCTGCTTTTGGTGGGACAGTCCCGATTTTTAACAATTTGTCCCATGTCCCGTGGTGTTTTTAAAAAGTCCTGATTTTTGGAAAGAATGCATGACAAGCTAGGGAAGGGTGGGAGAATGGGAAGGGAATATACTCGGCTGCTGAAAGGTTAATGTAACTCCATTTGGGAATGAAGAGGTTAATGTAACTTCATTTGGAAATGAAAAGGCTAATGTAAACTCCCTACTCCCCTCCTGGGCAAGGTTGCCCAGGTGGAATCAGTATCAGAAGGATACTGGCTCCCTCCCTCACTTCTAGGGGAGGACAATTAGCTCAGAAGGAGCCAAACTGTCTGGAACAAACAAGTACCCACCCCCAGGGTCCCTAACCATAAACAGCTCAGCCAATAGCCTCCCGCACCCCAAGTCAATGGTGTCCCATTTTACCAATGTTAAAATCTGGTCACCTTAATCATATGATGTATCCAGCTTACCATCTCCTTGCTGTGCTCCCTGAGCTACTACTCTGGATAAAATCCCTGTCCCAGGTATGGCTGGATACTCTCTTTTTCACCTGTCATTCTAGGATAGCTGAGCTGAGCAATCCTTCTGGTATACCATATTGTACCCCCCCCCAAATACACATTTTTTAACATTTTAATACATCTGACATCAGGATGGTTTTATAATCAATAAATAAGACTACTGTCATTGTTTAATCGGAATTTTTTTCCTTTATTCTTGGTACATGTTGGATAGTTTCTATAATTTTTCTTTTCTTCTCTTTTTTTTTTTTTTTTTTTTTGCAGTTTTTGACCAGGGTTGGGTTTGAACCTGTCACCTCCAGCATATGGGGCCAGCGCCCTAATCCTTGGAGCCACAGGAGCCACCCAATAGTTCCTATAATTGATGGAAACGTCAATTTTATGAAATATGCCTGGCTATCAATGAATAGTAGTCATACTTCTTATTACATATGTATTTTTTAAGAGAGATTTTAATTATTCCCAGAAAGAATCTATATTCTATTAATTTTCTCAGACTCTGATTTTGGATACCATCATAATTATAAGGAAAAAGAGTATTATAACAAAAATAATAGCACTTCCTATCTAATCATTTCAGACCCGATGTGAACAATACAAAGGTAAAAGGAATAGATTACATAAGTCTTTGCAAGAGTGTGACTGATTGGATGAGTAGCAAGTAGTAGCACAAGAACAGATATGAGGGACCATGAGTTTTATCTATGCAGACAGATAGCAAGAGGGCAACTCAGAAACACCTGTTTGTGAGTTCTAATTCTTGCAGTTGTAGGAGAAAGTAAACAAGGGTGAATTTTAGTGTATTAGAATTTTGCTTACTGAGACCTAGAGGTTGAAAGGTATTAGTACCATGCATTCATTCTGACATTCTTACCTTGGAGGTTGTAATTTTCTTCTTTTATATCTGTATGCAGACCAAAAGTCCCATAACTGGCAGTCTGGTTCTTCAAGTGTGTGTTGAGCATCGGCTAGGTGCCAGGCACTGTGCTAGATTGTGAAGTCACAGAGATGAATAAAACAGCCTTTGACTTTAGGAAACTCCCATCTAATCTATATCATGCTGTGCTCCACTTCCCTTCACTTACATCCTTTATCTTTTATTATTATGTTAAATAGATAATGTATGAATCATTTCCTTTTTTATTTAGAATATGTTTCCTTTGAAGCTTAGCACATTTTTTAGTATTCATCTTCATTCAAAACAAGCATACCACCAAATTCTAAATTAATGTAATAAATAATTTGACCATACTTGTAATTTGAACTTTTATCTATTAGTGTAACCTACATTTTTATGGTAAGCTAATTTGTCTACAAGCGCTAGAACCAAGGAAGGTAAGCTAAAGTTTAGAAAAATAATTTAGGATCTTAATTAAAACTTTAATTTTTCTTTGGTAAACATACCATGTTCCATTTTAAGGTCTTGGTATAATGTCTTCTTTCTTTGGGGATTTCCAAAAAAGAAATATTTATGTGTTTACATGCCCAAATAAACAAGGAAACAGTGACAGATGCCACACAAGGGAAATGACATTTTTAGGATTTTTTAATTAACATAATTGGGGAGAAGAAGGAGGGTACTAATTAGGTACATTTAAATTTTTTTTTCATTTTTAAAACTTTATTTTTAAGTTGATTCACAATATAGGTATATATTTTCATGGTACATGTATTGTAATATTTTAATTCAGTTGCATAATGTCTAATGATTAAATTAGACTTATTAGGATATTTATTACTTTAAACATTTATGTATTCTTTGTCCTGGGAACATTCAATTTATTCTGCTCTCACTATTTTGAAATATACAATAGTTGATTTTTAACTATAATCACCCTACTGTTCTATCAAATATGAGGTCTCATTTCTTTAGTCTAACTGTATTTTTGTATGCAATAATCAAGTTTTCTTAATTCCTCCCTTCCCCACTGCTCTTCTTGGCCCCTGGTAACTACCAATCTATTCTCTGTCTTTATGAAATCCACTATTTTAAGTCTTATATATGACTGAGAACATGTGATACTTATCTTTGTGTGCCTAGCTTATTTTACTTAACCTAATGTCCTCCAATTTTAAAAAATTAAATAAGATACTTGTTTGCTCTGAAACAGCTTTCCAGCCATTGCCATGGTAATGATGGAGCGCTCATCTGAGCACACTTTTAGCCATGGGCACTTTGACTATTGTGTTCTATAGACTCATCTAGCGCACCCAAGACTCAGACTAGGTTTAAGCATAGGAGACCATCCTAATGGTCTAGAAATTTTCTCTTTTTGATTTGGAAGAACAGGAACGCATTAAACTTTTGGACATAAATGCTTTTATGACTGACTATAATTTATGACAACACTCTCTTTTGCTCTACATTGTTGGCTACATTTAAATTTTAAATAAGTGCACAAAATAGATTAAATCAATATAAATATATGACTTTAAAATTGTTTGGTTTATTCAAGGATTTGGTATTTAGCATCTATAACAATAGCTAGCAGTAATTGAATACTAGCTATATGCCATGCATAATTCTAAGCTTTTTAAATGTATGGTCAGAACAGTCCCATAAGGTATATATCATTACCTGCATTTTACAGATGAGAAAACAAAGACAGAGGAAGAAACTTCCTTAAGGGAGAGTGGCCAGCAGAGACAGGATTTGTTGTTGTTGTTGTTGTAATTATTGAGACAGAGTCCCACTCTGTGCCCCTCAGCAGAGTGCAGGGGTGTCATGGCTAACTGCAACCTCAGACTCAGGCTCTAGGCATCCCACTGCCTCAGCCTCCAGAAGCCACTGGGATTACAGGCACTTGCTGCCACACCCAGCTGGTTTTTCCGTTTTTTTCATGAGTTGGGGTCTCACTGTTGCTCATATGAGTCTTGAACTCCTGAGCTCAAGCAATTCTCCCTCCTCAGCCTCCCACAGTTCTGGGATTATAGGCGTGAGCCACCACGCCCAGCAACCTAGGCAGTTCTAATCAATGTATTACTCTTTGATTACTAAATCCATTATTATTCAAGGGACAAATCAGTATTTGTTAAAAAAAGAACTAAAGTTTGATTAAAGTTATCTAAGTTTGCCATTGAATTTGTCACTAGATAGCTGGGTAGGATTTTAGAGAGCATAGCAGTATGTTTTTAAAGTGTATTATGGACCTCATCTGCTAACACATTTGTTTTATTTTTTGAGACGGAGTCTCACTATGTTGCCCTCAGTAGAGTGCTATGGTGTCACAGCTCACAGCAACCTCAAACTCTTGGGTTTAAGCGATTCTTTTGCCTCAGCCTCTCAAGTAGCTTGGACTATAGGCACCCGCCATAATGCTCGGTTATTTTTTGGTTGTAGTTTTCATTGTTGTTTGACAGGCCTGGGCTGGGTTCAAACCCACTAGCCGTGGTGTATGTGGCTGGCGCACTAGCTGCTAAGCTACAGGCGCAGGGCCACACATTAATTTTTTAAGTAATAATACTTAAAATGTAAAATAAAATTTTAAGAAATTAATTCTAAATGGATCTTGTCTATAAATAATTGGCATTAAAGATTATTAAATAAAAACTAGTGTAATTATAGTTTCAGGAATCTAATAAAGCTAGTCTTAGATGATGGCTGAATAAGAGGATCAAAGGACAGGGAAAAGGAAATTATAATGCTGAGCTTTTGACTAACTGTTGGAAGAAATGTTGATAGCATTTGCTTTTTATATTAATCATAGTATAAAGCTCTAAAAGTAGGGGAGACTCAGCAAAGGCAGTGAGGACTTGATTCGAAGTGACTGTGAGATGGCCTGGTGAAATGTCAGCTAAACAGAGTGAGGAGGGTTACCAGCTGGGAGTCTGAAAACCTTGAGCTCTGATCCTGCCTTTGCTGGTCATTGATGGACATTTGGCCAAGGTATTTGACCCCTTTTAGCCTTGGTTTCTATATCTGAAGACATTAAGGGGTTTTATTATTAAGTGTTTTTCAAATTCTCGTCCTATAGAGTGCCACAGATTCCCTTAAGGGCTGCTTAATGAGAATGTAGGCCCTTTTGCAAATTAACCTCCCTAGCTATACCTTCAATCACACACATCTATAGTTTGGATTAAACAACATTTGAAAAACAGTGGATTGGGTGATCTATAAGGCCTGTTCTAGCTCCAAAATTCTCTGTCTCTTGTTCTAAAATCTGGATTTGAAATCATTCAACAGAGGATAGAAGTTGAATCTACTGGAATGAGTAAAAGTACAGAGAGCTGAGATTTTGGGTCATTTGTTCCTAAACATTCAGAAGCCATGCTTTTCAGGAGTCTCAGCCTACATTAAGAGATGTCCTTTATAGGGAAGGGCTATGGTGATATTCCTTCTCTTGAGCAGAAGCAGAAGTTCTCAGTTGTTTGTTAATTTCTTATCATCTCTCTGGGATCCTTGAGGATCCCTTTCCATCCAATTTAAGATTTCTTGTGTAAATTGTTATCTGCTGTCCACTGCAAATAAACCGCCTTTTAAAAAATTTTTCTTCCTTCTAGGAATGTTTGCTCTGCCTCTCATGTGCATTCATGCACATATGTGCTTTCCATCTCTCTGAGTTTCTCCATGACATCCTGCCCAGCCACAGCCAGATTTTATGATTCAGTGTAAATACTGTCTTTGAAGGGTGATCAACTATATTCCAACCCCCTACAGAACAATATTTCATAGCCCACTGAAATTCATTTTAGCTGTCAAGTGCAAAATGGAACAGTTTTGATTGGACTAAAATAGCATTATGTTAGAATATGTTTCCTAACCCAGGTGAAATTATTTCATAAGTAACTTGAGTAAATTGTATCATAGAAAAATTACATGAGACTGGGTTATCTGCCTTCCACTTTCCCAAATAAAAGTGAAGAAGTAGGTGAAACTGAAAATGGGACAGAAATTTCCAGAAATAATCTTAACTGATGTGAGAGAGGGAATTTAGCCCAGTGAAATTCAACTCCCTAATAAAGCTACCAAGACTCTGGAGTGTCACTTGGTCATGATTTTGTGGCCAAAGAGCTACATAGAATGAAGAGATGGATAGCGTGGATGCAACGGAAGGTACCAGGATGTGAAAGAAGAAAGAAAATTCTTAAATAAACTGAAGGAGATGTCAGGGAACAACATTTCTTTCCTCTGATATTTATCGTTGGCCTCACCATTTATAGTCCTTCAAGAGGAAGTAGCATACACTTTTCCATTGGCTGCAACTTGGCATTTACTGCACATAGCACAGATGCCTCTTGTATTACATCAGGTTTACATGGAGCATCAAGTTTTTTTTAAAATAAAATCATTATAAATTCCAGCAGTTTTTATGGTATAATTAAAATGTCTAACAGGATACCTCTGGGAAACTAAATGCAGTTTTACTATTTATAGAGCCAGCAGAGGTAGTGTTTCTTGCCAACTTTCATATCTTGTGACCTATAAATTGCTCTTAATAGCTAATCTGTCATCCTGGCTTCTCATACCAGGAAGCTTGTTTTCTTTTTAATCTGTTAATTTGCATCTGTAAAGGACATTTACAAATTCTTGATTTGAAAACACTGCTATATTAATGCTGGACATTATAAATAATTTATCACCTGTGATAGCAACTCTTAGGTCTAGGTAATAGATCTTTTTGACATTGTGTTATTTTTCCAACCTAATATAATTTTGATAAAAATAATTATTTTGAAACCTTCTCTGGTCCTGCAATATTAGAAAAGGCTGACAGGTTACCATGAAGAAGCTGTAAGTATCACTAATAGCTCTCTAAGCTCAGAGTAATAACAATCAAGCCAACTTTTCCAACTAGTATGTTAGAAGAGAATTCACATATGCATAAATTACTCTTTATAGTAATTGCAAAATACTCCTGCAACCCTAGGTTTAGGCATTGGGACAAACTGGTTAGATTGATGGTAATGAACCTGGCACCAATTATTAAGCATGTATAGCATGGAAATGATTTAAGACTGTTAAAGATCATGTAATTAAAATTTTCCCCATTGTGTGGTATTTAAGCCTCTTCTTTGTAGGCCATGGCTGTGAGTTCACATTCTTAGAGATCCCTTTGAGGAACATTTCTCCCTACTGAGATCTTTAATATTTAATTGTTTTTTGTTTGTGTTTCATTGATTTTTCTACTTTAATCCAAGAAGGATTTGTGGAACAAATCCTAAAAGGGAAGACATCCGAGTAATGAGAGGATTAATGTCAGATCACAGGCTAGAATTAGGGCAGAGTTTGCACAATTTTGGGATTCTGTTTGGTTGTTGAAGGGAGGTTCTGCATCTGGTCATAAGCTTCCTGATGACCCAAAGAGGTGAACATGAACACTTAGACAATAGACATTTTTTCTGAGATAAAGCCATGGGAGCCCCATGGTGGAAGTACTGAGATCCAAAAGAAAATTTTTCATCTTCTTTATAAAGGTGACATTGGATGATATCATGGTCAATGTCCTCAGTAATATAGATTATAAAATTTCTTTGATTATTCTTGTCAAGTTGTTTTGTTTTAAATAAGCACCTCTAGAAGTTTGTGACTCATTTAACCTTTTTTACAGAACTATATCATTTTAGTTGCTGATGAAGTTTAAATTTTTAGGTTATAATATGGTTATTAAATAGTATGTCATATAAGACTAAATTCCACAGAACTTAATTCAATCTTCTATTCCTAAAGATTTACTTTAGGGTAGCTATTGAATCCCTCTGAATAGGCCTATAATTTGGATAAATTACTATCTATATTAACACTAGTTTTTAAAGATTAGCTAAGTCTCTGGTTTTAGTTTTCCATTCTCTTCGATTTTTTTTCTTTAAAAATGCCTAAAATTTCATCATCCAGAAACCTGTAGTAATTGGCCCATAATTGAACCACTGGTTAGTGTTAACTGTAATTATGATGACTAAAGCATGAGATTATAAATTTATGCTTTGTATTATATGGGTCAGGACTAGCCAGGTCATGTTATAAATCAGGGTGGGGAACCTCAAGGCCACATGTGGCTCTCCAGGTCCCCAAGTATGGTCCCTCTACCAAATCCAAACTTCACAGAACAAATCCCTTCATGAAAGGATTTATTCTATAAAATTTGGATTCATTCGAAAGCCAGGTTCCTCATTCCACATTGCCATGGATCAGGGGGGTTTTGTCTGTTTTTTTGCCTTGTTTTTGAGAGAGGGTCTTTGTCACCTGGGGCGATACAGTGGTGTCATCACAGCTTACTCAACCTCAAACTCCTGGGTTCAAGCCATCCTCCTGTCTCAGCCTCCTGAGTAGCTGGGCCTACAGGTGCTTACCACCATACCTGCCCCAAGTATCTATAGCTCTTAAAATATACCTAATTGTATCTAATTGCTTATTATTTTGTATAGCATTTGTTGTTGTTCCTACCTGTTTTCATCTACTTCACAGAAATATTGTGAAAGTACAAATGATCATGTCAGTTAAATCTTAAACCTTCTGAGGTTCCTATTGCCCCTTGGGTGGACTGTAAATCCATCCGCAGAGGCTACACTGTATAGTCAGATGTGCACGAGACCTAAAGCGGATCTGAAGCCTTGTGCTGTTATTAATTGTGTACTTTTAGGCATTCCACTTTATCTCTTTGATGCCACTTTATCTCTTTGAGGCTAGTTTTATCACACAAATGGAGGAAATAATAATGAAAGATGCTTTAGATTTTAAAAACTGATGGATAGACAGTCCTGACTTCCCAGATTCCTCTCTAGCCACTACCCCTGCTCCCAGGTCTAAATGGCTTCTTGTTCTCCCATTGTTAACACACTCTGTCATGCTTCATGCCTTTTCTCATGCTGTTTCCATTTCCTAGAATTACCCATTTCCCCAATGAGGAAAACTTCTATTTATTTATTTATTTTTAAATAATAGAACTTTATTTTTCAGAGCATTTTAGTTTTATAGGAAATTCAGCTAATAGTATAGAGATTTCCTATATATCTTCTGTCTCTCCGCCATTCAGTTTCTTATATTATTAATACCTTGCACTGTGTGTGATAAATTTGTTACAATTGAACAAATATTGATATATAATTATTAACTAAAGTTCATAATTTACATAAGATTCACTCTCTGTATTGTACAGGTCCATGGATATTGACAAATGTGTAACATCAATTATCTACTATTGCATTATCATCCAGAGCAATTTCATTGCTCTAAATATTCTCTATGTACCACCTTCATCACTTCCCACTCTTCTGACCCCTCTTTAACCACTGATCTTTTTAGTTTTTCTATATGTTTGGCTTTTCCAAAATGTCATATAGTTGGAATCATACAATAGACTTTCAAGACTGGCTTCTTTTATTAAGCAATATATATTTAAGTTTTCCTCTATGTCTTGATAGACCTTTTTTAATTTTTTTAGACAGAATCTCACTTTGTCGCCCTTGGTAGAATGCAGTGGCATCATAACTCACAGCAACCTCTAACTCTTAGGCTCAAGTGATTCTCTTGCCTGAGCCTCCCAAGTAGCTGGGACTACAGGTGTCCACCATAACACCTGGCTATTTTTAGAGGTGGGGTCCCTCTCTGGCTCAGGTTGGTCTGGAACCTATGAGCTCAGGCAATCCCCCCACCTTGGCTTCCCAGAGTGCTGAGATTACAGGTGTGAGCCACCATACCTGGTCTAATAATTTTTAATTTTAATTTTAAAAATAAATAAAATAAATAAAATAAATTAATAAGCTATGTCATCATAGTTTACTATGGTAAGCATCCAGTGGCATCATTGCTCATTCTAACATCAAACTCCTGGGCTCAAGTGATCCTTCTGCCTCAGCCTCTCAAGTGGATCTTTAACTCTTGGCCTCAAATGACCCTCCCACCTTGGCTTCCCACAGTGCTAGGATTACAGGTGCAAGCCACTGCACATAGTCAACAGCCATTTCTTTTTAGCCCTGAATAGTATTCCATTATATGGATGTACCACAGTTTATCCATTCACCTTTTGAAAAATGGTCTTGTTTTCTTCTAGTTTTTAGCAACTATGAATAAAGCTATTATAAACATTGGTATACAGGTTTTTGTGTGGACATAAGCATTCAATTCATTTGGGTAAATACCTGAGAGGAAGACTGCAGGATCATATGGTTAACAGCATGTTTAGTTTTGTAAGAAATTGCCCAACTGTCTTCATGTGTTGCTGTACCACTTTTTAGTCACACCAGCAATGAATTAGAGTTTCTGTTGTTCTGTGTCCTCTTCATCATTTGGTATTGTCAGTTCTTTTGGATTTTAGCCATTCTAATAGATAGGTGGTAGTTTCTCATTATTGTTTTAATTTCCAAATCTCTTCTACCATATGATGTTGAGCATCTTTTTATGTCCTTACTTGCCATCTTCATATTTTCTTTAGTGGGTTTAAGTGCATGGAGCTGTCACCAAATACATGGTGCATGTGTGTCTCTTCAGATATTTTGCTTATTGTTTAATTGAGTTGTTTGTTTCCTTGTTGAGTTTTTCTATTTTGGATACAAGATTTTTATCAGATATGTATTTTGCAAATATTTTCTATCAGTTTCTGGCTTGTCTTTTTACTACTTGTTCTCTTAGCAATGTCTTTTACAGAACACAGTTTTTAATTTTAATGTTCAATTTAACATTTTTTTAATTGATTAAGCTTTTTGTGTTCCATCTACAAAGTCATTACCAAACCCACGATCACCTAGATTTTCTCTTGTGTTATCTTCTAGGAATTGTATAGTTTTGTATTTTACCTTTAGGCCAATGATCCCTTTCAAGTTAACTTCTGAGAAACATGTAAGATCTGTGTCTAGATTCATTTTTTTCACGTTATTGGTTGTTCCAATACCATTTATTGAAAAGAATATCCTTTCTCCATTGAAGTGCCTTTGTACTACATACCCCATTAAAGATTAGTTGATTATACTCATGTAAGCCTGGAGAATTTGCTTTTTAAAAAATTTATTTTTTTAATTGATGTGTTGTAATTCTACATACTTATGAAGTATAATATGATGTTTTGATACATATCTGTGTTGTGAAATGAATCGTTCAGGGCACTTAGTATATCTATTACTTCTTTCATTTATCATTTCTTTGTGGTGAGAATATTCAGAAGCCTCTCTTCTAGCTATTTTATAGCATACAATATTTTATTGTTAGGCATAGTCACCCTACTGTGCAATATAACACCAGAAATTATTCGTTCTATCTAATCGGAATGTTGTACTTACTGACCAATCTGTCCCTATCTTCCCCTCTTCCTTCCCTTCCACTATGGTGACCACTGCTCTTCTCTGTACTTTTGTCAACTTTTTTTTAAAAAAGATTTATCATATGAGTGAGATCACTTTCTTCGGCTTATTTCACTTAACATGATGTTCTCCAGATTTACCTATGTTGTCACAATTGACAGGAATTTATTCTTTTTATGGCCAAATAGTATTCCATGTGTGTATATATCACAATTTTATTATTCAGTCATTCATCCTTGGACACTTAGTTTGATTCTATATCTTGACTATTGTAAATAGTTTTTCCATAAACATGGGCGTATAGACATCTCTTCTACATACTGGTTTAATTTCCTTTGGACATATACCCGATAGTGGGATTGCTGGATGAAGAACCTCCAGATAGTTTTCCATAATGACTGTACTAGTTTACAGTTCCATCAGCAGTGGGTAAGTATTCCTTTTTCTCCACAGCCTTGCCAACTCTTGTTTTCTCTTGTCTTTTTGATAATAGCCATTCCAAGGGGAGTGAGGTGGTATCTAATCTCATTGTGGTTTTGATTTGCATTTCCCTAATGATTAGTGATATTGAGCATTCTTTTAAATACACCTTTTAGCCATTTGTATGTCTTTTGAAAAAATGTCTATAAAGGTCTTTAGTCTTTTTAAATTAGGTTTTTTGTGCTTTTTTGCTTTTGAGTTGTTTAAATTCCTTACATATTATAGATATTAACCTCTTGTATAGTTTGCAAATATTTTCTTTGACTTTTGTAGGTTATCTATTCATTCGGTTAGTAATTTCCTTTGTTGTGCAAAAAGGAGGTTTTTAGTTTGACATAATCTCATTCCTTTGTTTTTATTTTTGTTACCTGTGCTTAGAGGTCTTATTTAAAAAACTCTTGTCTAGCCAAATGTCACAAAGTATTTCCCCTATGTTTTCTTCTAGTGGTTTCATAGTTTTGGTTTTTATGTTTAAGTGTGTAATCTATTTTGAATTGATTTTTATATATGTGAAAGGTAGGGGTCTTGTCTCATCTTTCTGCATGTGGATATCCAGTTTTCTCAGGACTGTTTGTTGAAGAGATTATATGTTCTTGGCAACTTTTTCAAAAATCAGTTGGCTATATGTGTATGAGTTTATTTCTGGGCTTAGAGAATTTTCTTGAATATATGAGTGAATGAACAAATGAATCAACCATCCACCAGACACAGAACACTCCAATGTTAGTGTAAAAATTGACCACTTGAAATAAAGTGCCTTTACCAAGATTACGTGTTGGCTATACCAATGATTCTAAAATATCCCTAAGTAGAGGGCAAATTTTCTCATGCATATATTTGCATAAGAGGAATATAAGTAACATTCTGGTTTTCAGCATTTGAAGTTGATGACACTTCATCAGTAAGGCGAGAGTCTTGTGTTATCTTTTTAGTTGTGGTGCTATAACTTCCTGGTCTCTTTTCTGATCATCTTCTACCATATCTCTGAAATGAGCAAAGATAAGTGGGAGTTATCTTGGTCAGCTTAGGAAGAGAAACTGAAATCTAAAATTTTTAGTATCTTCCATGTGCTAAGTTCTGAGCCAGAGTCATTATAAATACTATAATACATAGTATTTGTGAAAGCTTTGTGGGATATTAATTTATTCCCATTTTACAGATGAGGAAAAATGGCTCAAAAATATTACATAGGGTATATTATCATGCATTGTATCATTTGAACCCAGGTACACTTGGTTCCCATGTCTATCCTTACTCTTCTGTCTTTCTCTGCCTGTGGGTTGTGGGTGGTTGATCTACGACCTGGGTTTATGTGCATGGAGCTGTCAGCAAATACATGGTGCATGTAGACTTGGGCAATAAAAAAGAAAATCATTATTTCTGGTACTAGCTGCAGGTACATTTCCCATTTTTCCAATGACATGCAATGAATCAATCAGCAATTATGTTGAAAATTCTCTATATAACACTACTGTAGATGTAATCCTCCCAGAAAATATAACTCTCATGAAAAATACATGCAGTAAGGGAAAAACATGCTAGATGGAAAGAAAACATGTTTAAATCTTCAACATAATGTTTAATAGTAGTGTCATCAGTGTGGTTATAGTTTGGATAGCTTAAACTTAATTTTTCAGACTAAAAATTCTTAAAGTCTTTTGAAAAAATGGGATCAAATTTCTTGCCTGACCGTCATGTCCCATGAAAGTAAGTTGTCAGATGCAATTCTCTTCCAGATATTCAGGTCCCAGAGTAAGAGGTGACTGACTCCTGTTTGCTTAACTCTGCAGCTGGAAATTATGCTCTGGCTAGGTAATGAGTGATTTGTATCTTGCAGAAAGAGAAAAGCATTACTTTATTCTAACCAGATAGTTTGCTAGCAAAACTGTTTGTGTGCATTTTAGTATTCAAATACAGATGTTCCAAAATGTTTCCACTGTGGGAAGCAGCTGCTGCTATTCTAGCACAAAAATCTCAAAGAGATTAATATACAAAGGCAGCATGAACCTTGGTGGCAAATGCAGCATCTGCTTGAGGTTGGGCCTGTGATTCCCTATAGATAGTAGGTCTTCAGATTCTCATTAACAGCCTGAAACCATGTTTCAGATCTAAGTTTATTCTACAGGAACAGGAACAAAGACAAGTGATTAATTTGTAATTCACTTAGCTGATAAATATCATCACATGTTATTTGGCCAGGGGTTGTAAAACACTGTACTTTATTTCCTGTGGCAACTGATAGGAATATAGATGTTTGGTCATAATGATTGATGTTTTCAGTTGCCATTACTAGCTTCTGCTTGGTAACAGAGCTCAGCTCAGCCAGCTTGCAGTCATAAAACATCCATCCACACTTCAGTGATGCATTCACAGTGCACTTTACAGTTTACTGAAGGCACTCACATGCCCTGGTTCATCTGATCTCATCCCAGCCCTATAAAGGATGTACAGTATTGCTATTAGCACCATTTTATAAATAAAACATGAGACTTATTAGGGTTATATAGCCAGGCCCTCTGACTCTAGATCCTAATCCACTCTTATACTATATAAAGCTGCCTCTCTAATTTCAGGGGCTTTGATGTGTGCTTCATAAATTATATCATCCTTTCTAGAGATGCTTACTTCTAGGACACGCACGAGGAAGAGTCCCAGCCTGACAGCACCGCCTGCTAGCTGGAGGATGCCAGACAAGAGCTAATGTAGTGGTCCTTCCCTCTTTCCCACATCCTAGAGGGGAAATACCCAAATATTCCTTTCCCTTATGTTCAGAGAGTTTCAGTAAATGAGTTCCTCTGTCTCTCTGGCATTTAGAGAAACGAAGAACCAGAAGCAGAGGATCCCAGGGCTATCATTTGGAGTTGCCATAAACCAGAAGTTCCTAAGAACAGTGACGCCTAGGGGTGTTGTGCCTGCCTAGAGCCTTATAAATCTATCCCCTGCAGTGTTCACGGGCTCATTGCTTCCAACCCAATCTCCTATTTGGAATTATCTAGTGAATTATTTATAGTTTATACATTCGACAGGTTGGGTTTGAAAACATTCAGTTTCTGGCTTGATGCTTGGGCCTAGAAGTGTCTGCCTGGAAAACCAAAGCTCAGCGAATTAAATTGCTGAAGATCCCCGAGCTAATAAAGGGCAGTGAGTGTAGTTCTGAGCCAAGTATGTCAATTCTAAGCTGTATTAGCTCTATAGTGAAAAAACCGTTATGATTTGCTTTGAGGGCAACCAGGATCTTTGGATGAGGTGGGAGGGTTATGGACTTTGTTCTCCCTAAGCAGGTTTGGGTAGAGAAGAACCCCTAAGAATAAGGTGAGGCCCATCACTGAAGTAGGGAAAGAGAATGAGTCTATGGGCCTGCAGCAAGGAAGGAAAAGAAGATTGTTGAGGTGGGGTACAGGTCGGGTATGAGCAGTAGAAAGGCCTGTATACAGGGTGTTGACATGAAGTCCTAGCCTCAGTCTCAAAGAGGCTTTCAGAGCAGGAACCTGAGGCCAGTACATATCCAAATGGCATGCTCTTTGGTGACATCATTGCTGCAGCCTTGTTTCTATCATGAAATTATTTTTGCTCTCTAACACTCAGATAAAACAAAATAGTAAATTTCTAAATATTTACTACTTCTCTAGTTTCTAAATCTTTTTGTTCAAACATCTGTGAAGTGATAAAAGCAACTTAAAATAATATGGGACACTTTGCAAATATACTATTTGCAAACACCATTAGAATAAAAAAGGGTCTCTCCATCGTTTTGATCAGAAAGTGCTATTTCATAGGCAAAGAAAATAGGCTAGCAAATCACTTATATCTATAAAATAGGAATAAAGTGTTCTGAAATGCATAGACATAGAACACATCTCATAAAGAAGTACCCTTACTCAGGGAGGGATAGCATCCCCTCCTTGTTGTTCCCTAGCCTGCAGGCCCTTGGGAAGATTACTTGCCTACCTTGTTTTGGCAGGATCACATGTTGATGCGGGAGCTACCTACTAAGAGGGAGCATCATGAAGAAAGGCGGCTACCTAACTCTTACTATCAGCTTGTATTCAAAAGAAAGCATAGGCAAGTTTCCAACTTGTAGAAGAAAAAGAAGGTCAGAAGAAGCCTGGCATAACTTCCCTTGTATTTCTCTGCAAAGGAATTAGAAATTGAAGACTGGAATCTACTTGATAAGATTCTAGGAACCATGTAACATCTCCTCTGCCACTTTGGTGGTCCCTGTATGGTTCCCTATACCAACACAGAGACATTTTCTTCAAAACAAAAGGTGTTTGTGTACTTTCCTTTGGACAAAAAATAAATGAGTGGTGAGCAGTTAGAGGGGCTAGGAAGATAGCATCTCTCTTGCATGGAGAGGCTAAGGTTAGAGGAACCTCTGGGCTAGAAAAGAAAAGGTTGAAGAGCAATTGTAAGCCTGAGAAGGGGGACCACTCCGTTCAGAGGTACAGAAACTGTAACCCTCTGAGACTCATCCACATCTAAACCCTCCACAGTAACCAGCACTTTAGAAGTTATTTTGAAGAAACGAAATAAGAGTAAGGCCCTCTATTGAGTCCTGGTTCCAAAATCACCAGTCATCGTGGTAAACATCTCTCTGTATCTATCTGCTTTGGAAGAATACTAAGTATAGAGAAATGCCCAGGAGTGGAAAGAGGCAAGCATGGATTTTTCCTATGATTTTACTATGGCCCATTATATGTAATAATTAATTTTGATTTTATTCAACATTTTCTATGCCACAGAGATGAATAGGTAAGTATTAACAGAGATATAATATCATAATGAATATTAGAAATGTCAATAAGTCTTTGAAATGAAGGTTATATGGAATACAACCTATTTCTGTTAGATTAGATATGGAAAGTTACCGATTAAGCTGCCATTTCCTTTTATTAGGGACTGGCTGTTTGGATATGCTCTTTATCAGTTCTGCATGGGTCTGTTGAAAACTGATAGAAACACCATTAGGAATTAGATTGGATAGTAACAGGCAACTGTAAAATTTTATCTGCTGAAACAAACCAAAGCCATTCTCTGATGTGCATTCATTTTTCTGTCTTATCCTTTCACTCCAGGCAGCTTCATCAGCATTGAGCAGTCTGGGCCATGTGTACACAGCCATTGGAGACTATCCCAATGCACTGGCCAGTCACAAACAGTGTGTTCTTCTTGCCAAGCAATCCAAAGATGAACTTTCAGAAGCCCGAGAACTTGGCAACATGGGAGCTGTGTATATTGCTATGGGTGACTTTGAGAATGCTGTGCAGTGCCACGAGCAGCATCTGAAGATAGCTAAGCACCTGGGGAACAAGCGAGAAGAGGCCCGGGCCTACAGCAACCTGGGCAGTGCATATCATTACCGGAGGAACTTTGACAAAGCCATGTCATACCACAACTACGTGCTGGAGCTGGCACAGGAGTTGATGGAGAAGGCCATTGAGATGCGGGCCTATGCTGGCCTAGGCCACGCTGCCAGGTGCATGCAGGATTTGGAGAGGGCTAAACAGTACCATGAACAGCAGCTGGGCATTGCTGAGGATCTCAAGGACCGGGCTGCAGAGGGACGAGCATCCTCCAATCTGGGTAAGGACAAGATTGCTTGCCAGATACTGGGTCAGTGTCTTGAGCTGAATCTGTTAATATTGAAAAGAATACCCTTACTATGTATGTTGTGTCTTTCCTTCACACATATTTCCTTGGAGCCTACCTTCTCTAAATGGCGTAAGTCATGATAATGTTCTAAGGATTAGAATTCTGAAACACTAGAAAAACAAATAATCTGGCCTTTTAATCTGTCTAGAGAGAAAAGTAACCAGATTTATCTAGTCAGAAGGAAAATGAAATGAGTCTATAAAGCTGTGTTTGGTTTAAACAAAAGAGAATGAGGTAGAAAATTATCAGTGGATGGGAATTCAGGAGGATTTTTTGTTTACAGGGATTTCCTGGTGAATTAACCTCAGAGAAAATGCGTTTTTTCCCTCAGAATTATGTGTATTCACAAATAATATTGCTAATTTTAGTATAAATGAAAAATTAGTTTTAAAAAGATCTATTTGAGTAAGATAGATTTGCAGTCACTGTTTTGATAGTACATGTACCTGGTTACAGTTAAAACATTTAGAATTTGGGGGATTTATATGTATTGGTAAGATATAATAAGTAACCTGCTACTTTTTAGAAAATATTATTGTCATTTTATCTCTATATCCCAAACGTATTTGAGTACATAATGAATGAAAGGTACAGATGCATTTGGAAGTATAACCTGAGCTCATCCCAGGTCTTGGCCACATGAGTCAGTCTATGCCCATGGGATTTGGGTGGGGAGAGGACAAGGAAAAGATGACTTTATTGGTATTATTCTATGTGCATCAGATTTTAATAGCAACAGAATGTTAAATTCAGCCCCTTTTTTCTTATGTGATCTGCCTAACCAAGCCATCCTCATTTCTATTTACATTACTTTAGTACTCTCTCTCTACCTCTGCTTATTTAGCCAAATGTTTCTTGAATAGCTGTTAGAGAGAGAGTCTTACAGATTCCTAGATAGGGTTCTGAAGATGATACTGAGATCAGAATGAGAGTCTAGAGCATAGATACCCAACCTTCTTTTTTTTTCTCTGCTGTACATTGGAAGAATTAGAGTTGTGCTGGGCCACTCATAGAACATGCAAACACTAGCAAAAGCTACTTAGCAGAAGGAAGGTATGTGCATTCTTACTATGATATCTGACATCACAGCTAAGCAATAAAAGTCCTCACAAAATCAGCATGTGGCCCATGAGCTACAGGTTGGACACCCTGGTTTAGAGAGTGGCAAGAACTATGGAAAGAAGCTTTTAGCTTCTATATTCATTCAACAGATTACAAGTATTTATTGAATCTGTACTATGTGCTTAACCTTGGAATACTTGCTTTAAGGAATAGAAAAGTTTAAAAAAAATCCTTGCCCCCCTCTTATAAAGAGTTTATAATTTAGCTGGGAAAATTAGACTAATAAATAGCACAAGAGTGGCTTCCCTATAAGATAATGTGAGTAATGTATCACCATGGAATTTTTAGAAGGGAGAACCTGTGGGCTGGGAATAGTCTAGAAAACTTCTTACAGATTAGACCTAGATGGACCTTGAAGAATAGGTTAGATTTGGCCAGGAATGGACGGCATTGATGGCAAGACACATGCAGTAGGTTGGCATATCTGAGGGATGGGGCATGATTAGCCTTCAGTAGTGTGCTAGAGCGTGGTAAATTAGTATGAAACTAGGCAAGGGATATGCTAGCTAACAGGAACTTCTGAAGGCTTTGAAATACAGGAATGAGAAGATAGATTAGCTATTTAAGGAAAACAAGTCAAGTGGTAGCCTGCAGCATGAATTAGAAGACTTAGAACCTGGAGTTTAGAAAGCTGTGTATATTGGACTATTCAGATTTTCCTTTTAATTTTGTGTCAGTTTTGATGAACAAAAACTTTGTTCATTTTGTCTAAGTTGTTGAATTTATTGGCCTAAATTGTTTACTTGTGTAATATTTCCCATTTAATGCTCGTAGGGTACATAATGATAAGCCCTTCTTCAGTCCTAATATTGGTAGTTTGTATTATGCACACGTACTCCCCTGGCCCTCTTCTGAGTCATTTTGATAAAGAGATTTATCAATTTTCTTGATCTTTTTAATGAACCAACTTCTGTGTTTATTAATTTTTTTTCTATTGCTTGTCTGTTTCCTTATTTCTGATCTTATACCATTTTCTTCCTTATATTTACTTTGGTCCTTTTGGTAGCTATTCAAGGTCAAGCCTTAGGTTAGTTATTATGGACCCTTTTTTCTGATAGAAGTATTTAAATATATAAAATTTGCTCTAAACACTGCTTAAGCTGTATCCTATAATTTTTGATGTATTTTATTTTCACTTTCATTGAGTTCTAAAAATTTTCTAAGCTGATTTCTGTTTCTTTTTGTCTCATAAAGTACTGTTTAATTTAAAAATACTCATGGTTTTAGCAGATGTTTTGTTACCAAATTTTAGTTTAATTTTATTGTGGTCATAGAACATATTCTGTAGGATCTTAATTGATGTAGTGGCCTTTAGATGCCAGTTAGGTCAAGGTAGTTGATAGTGTCATTCAGGTCATCTTTGTCTTTATTGATGTTTTTGGATATATGTTTAATTAGTTGCTGTCTGTTTTTCCCTTTAATCCTGTGAAACTTTGCCTCATGCATTGTAAAGCTCTCTTATTGGGTAGATATTCATTTATGATCATTTTGTCTTCCTGAAAAAATATCCCTTTTATCATTATGAAATGTCTATTTTTATCTTTGAACTTCAAGACAAAAGGGTATTACCACTTTATCTGACCGTGACGTACCTACTCCGACCTTCATATGCTTATTATTTCTGTGACTCACCTTTTTCTATCCATTTACTTTTTATTTCTCTATGTTTTTTATTTAAAGTTTATTGACTATACATATATAATTGTGTGTATATAGAGAGAAAGAGAGAGAGTCTGACTTTTTCTCAATTTTTGAAAATTATGACTTTTTTCTTTCTTTCCTTCTTTTCCTTTTTTTTTTTTTTTTGATACAAAGTCTTGCCTGGTCACCCCAGTTGAAGTACAGTGGCATCATCATAGCTCACTAGGTTCAAGTGATTCTTCTGCCTCAGCTTCCTGGGCAGGGAACTGAGTTGCAACTGATTAAACATATAGTACCTGGGACTATAACACGTGCCACTACGCCTGGCTAATTTTTCTATTTTTTTTGTAGAGATGGGGCCTCACTCTTGCTCAGGCTGGTCTCAAATGCACTGAAAGATGTTATACTCATGATTATAGTTTATGACAGTAAAAAGATGCAGATTAAAATCAGTCAAGGAAAGAGGCACATGCAGCAGAGTTCAGGAGAGTTCCAAGTGCAAAGCTTCCAGTTGTCTTCTCCCAGTGGAGTCATGGACAGCACTAACTTCTCCAAACAATGATACATGACAGTGGGCACAGACTGTTGCCAACCAAGCTTATTTGAGCCTTGGTACCCAATGTTTTTTAGATCTTGGTTGTATAGATATAGTTGACCACCTGTGTGAGTGACCTCAGTTTCTAGCCCTTCTGGAGGTTGAGCTGATACCATGTGGCCCAAAGCCCCCATCCTAAATCACATTGTTATCGTAGACCATCTAATGTGACCCAAAGCTCACATAGCAAATCACACTAGCTAGCATAGACTTATCTGGTATGGCCAAGGGCCTTAGGCAAATAAAGACACTATTACCAGTCAGGACATTCCAAATGCTCTACCAAGGGCAAAGTCTAGACATCTCTTTGGGCAGAATAAATTCTTCCCTGCACAAGTCAATTTTTCATTTTAGATAGGCATTGTTCTTTTTAGTTCTAGAATTTCTATTTAGTTCTTTAAATTAATATTTCAGTTTTTCTGCTATGATTTATGTGTTTATTTACTACATGCAGGCATATTTTTTCCCTTTATATAACTAAGTCTACTTATGACAGTTCCTTTTAAAATCTTGTAATTCCATAGTGTTGTCTTGGGGTTAAACTCCATTGAGAGCTCCTTTTTTTTGGTAACAGCTTGACTGAGATATAATTCACATACTATACAATTAAAGCATATAATTCAAAGTCTTTTAGTATAGATTTAGCATCCCAAATTTGAAAATCTAAAATCTGAAACTTTTTGAGTGCCAACATGACAGTCAAGGCAATGCTTATTGGAGAATTTTAGAGTTCAGATTTAGCATGATTAACTGGTAAGTATAATGCGATCAAAAAAAAAAATCTAGAATCTGAAATACTTCTGTCCTAAGTATTTTGGATAAGGCGTACTCTATATAGTCACGTTTTGGATTGGTTGCCTTTTGTTACATTTTAATATTTCTGTGTATGCCTAGTAATATGGGATTATATCTCACACTGGGAATGATATTTTATGGAGATGCTGGATTCTGATATATTTCTCTTCATAGTGTTGATTTTATTGTTGTTGTTTTATCAAGCAGTTAACTTAGCTGAATTCAGGCTCCAAACTTAGTGTTTCCTGTGGTAGGTTCGAAGCTGAAATCTTTATTTGGGTCTTTCAGCTTTAATTGGGCTGCTTAGATTCTGCCTTCTACATGCATGTTCCAGGGATTATGCAGAGATGCGGGTAGTGTTCATATTCAGAATTCAAGGATCCTTAATGTAGCTCTGTCTGGGATTTTTACTCTGGTTTTTCAAGTCAATAGACTATTTTTCTAACTGAATTTTAGCCTCACAACATGGCATTACTTGGGGCCTACCCTTTGAGGGGAAAAGAAAAAGTCCTCCAGCATTTGAAAAATAAGAAATTTGACAATGCCATTCCCTTATTCAGTGGCTCACCTTCAACCTCTCTTCATTTTTCACTTCTTTGGTTGCTTTCCAGGGCCTTCTGGTAGGTCTCCTTCCCACCTGCGACCAGAGTTTACAGTTGTTATTTGTAGGGTCGTTCTAAAAGGAGAAGCTATTATTCCTCTGTTCCTGGAAACTGAATATCTCCTATTGATTTTTAACCCATTGCAGTTCAGTTTGCACCCTTTGTTCCCTAGTGATCTCCTGATGGCTGAGTAGAGAGATATTTTGACAGTTCTAGATTTCAGTATGCAGCATTTGGCAAGCTCTGCTAACTTCTTGAAATTTTCTCCTCTCTAGGTTTCTATGAAACACCACTGTAATTTTCTTCTTGGCTGCTCTTTCTGTATCTTCTTCATTGGCTTTTCTTGCCCCCTTTGAATGATGAACAATTTCAAAAGTTCTAAAAGTGTTTATTTTGTTAAAAAAAAATGTTTATGGTATAAAACTGTGTCAAATAGAAAAAGGATTTTTGCTCCTAAAATTATTACTGTCTCCTGTCCCATTCTTCAGTTAATTACCATTAACAATTTGGTTAGAATCTTTTCAGGCCTTTTTTCTACGTATATAAACACATGTCAATATAATCATATGTGTAAATATATAGACCTGTGTATAGATTGTTTTCCCGTTTTGCAACTTGAATTATAATATGTATACTTTCCTGCAGTCTGCTTTGTTTTTTAGGGTTCCCTCTGTGTCATTTTTCAGATATCCTACTTTATTTTCAATGGCTCCTTTCTGTTGTATTGCTCTTGGTAATGTGGGAGTTCTTATGTTAAATTCCCTGGTTCTTTTCTGTTCTTTCTTAGCATATCTCCTTTTATCATTTCCCCCCCAAACTTTAGACTACTGTTTCAGTGCAAATTATTTCTAACTCTGTATTCACCAGCTCTAACCTCTTTCTCTTCTCAGCATCACTTTCACATTTCCAACTGCCTACTAGGTATTCCATCTGATTCTCATGCTGATCTGTCAAAGTTAGTGAGTCCGAACATGGAATGTATTTTCCCTAAATTAACTCTTTCCTAATACTGTTGATGACAGCCCCACCCTTCCTGCCATCTTAGTTTCCCATTGCTGTGTAACAAAATACCATAAACTTGGTGTCTTAAAACAATGCAAACTTATTCTCATACAGCTCTAGAGGTCAGAATCCTAAAATCAGTTTCATTGGCCTAACTTGAAGATGTTGGCAGAGCTGGTTCCTTGGCAGAGTCCAGAGGAGAAGCTGTTTCTTTGCCTTTTTCAGCTTCTAGTGGCTGCTTTCCTCCTCCATCAGAGTGCATCGCTCCAGTCTCTGCTTCTGTCATCACATCACCTTCTCTTCTGCTCCTGACTCCAGCATAACCTCCAATGAAAACTATTGTGAATATATCAGGCCCAACTGGATAGTCCAGAATAATCGCCCTATCTCAAGATTCTTAATTTAATCATATGTGCAAAGTCCATTTTGCCATATGTGATAACATTCACAGGTTCCAGGGATTAGGACATGGACGTGTTGTGGGAGAGAGGGATGTCATTATTCAGTCTACTATTCCATCTTGACTTAGAACTCTAAGTCAACATTTGATTTCTTTCTTTTTTTTTTTCAGATTCCCAATTTAACAGTTACCAAGTAAATATTTTCATAAAAATCCTTTTCTTTCTTTGTCGTATCCTAGCTACCTAGTCTGGTTGGGGTTTTCTTACCACCATTCCCTTCTTCCCACATGTCTCCTCCATCCCACATATCAACATTAGACCGATCATCCTAAAGCTTTACTCAAGTCATTAATTGTCATATGTTGTATACCAGAGTCCTTATGTTAAAGTAAAGGCTATCATGATTAAAGATATATCTAATTTTCTGTTCTTTAATTCTGCTCATTCTTTGTATGTATTCTTTATATAAAGCTAGGCTTTTCCATATGCACTGATATCACCACAGTGACCAAGCTTTCCCACTTTAATAGATTTTCTCAAGCTATTTCTTCCACATAGTTACTATGTTTCTATCTTGCTTGTCTAAATTTTACCCCTCTTTTTTTGGATTATCCTAAGTACCATTCACTACTTCAAGCCCTTCTTGGTAAGTTCTTTCCCTTTTCTGAGTCCTAATAATTTTTTAAATTTCTCTTATTATTTTAATATTCAATCATAAGTAATAGTTATTTGTATACTTGTATAGTTACCTATACTGGGTTAAAGTTTATTGAAAGTATGGATGACATTCTACTCCATAGTATCCATATCACTAAGTACTTATGCACATATAACCAACTCCTTACACAAAATATTTATTTGTATGTTACATTGAATGAGTCAAGGCTTATAGGAAGAGGGTGCATGCAGGTGCTAGAAGAATGGTGGTACCTTTAGAAAGAAACAGGAAAGCTTGGGAGGGGAGAGGAACTAGTTTGGAAGAGCACGTGATTTTTTTAAAGTTTGATTTGCTATACTCCCAGTATGCATTTCTCTCATTTAATGTAACATCAGCAAATAGAACGGGAAATATGTGTTTTAAGATGGCATCATCCTAGTGACATCTGAGAAACAGAAAAGAAAGCCAGCCAGAGAGACTGAGTCAGGCTCACAGAAAGTAGAGAGGATTCAGGAGGAGCTCAGGGAGAAGAGAACTTTAAGATGTGGAACGTATAACATTTATATCAAAGAAGCAAAGAAAATAAGATTTGAGTCACTAGAAAGGTTTTTGGATAATAGAAACTCTCTGTACATATCAGAGGATGAAGTGGGAGAACTTGTGGACATGGAGAGAGAGAAGGAAGATGGAGGTGACAAGTCTTTGTCCTCGGGTGGTCAGCATATACTAATATTCATTAATTACATTTTGTTTAAACAAAACAAGTGGAAATTGTTTAAAGTCTTCAGATTTCTTATAAATAAGTAGCCTAGCTGTTTTCTAAGTGTGTCTTCCTTGGGAAAATAATGTTAATGTACATTTTGGCTTACAAAATTGCTGTCTTTTCTTTTATGCTCAAAACAAGGACAGTTGTATGACAGTATTTCTGTATCCTTTAGTTTTTTTGGTGGCCTTCTTTACAGTTCTAATTTAGGCAGTTTAAAGTCAAACCTCAAATGTGCTGCCACGGAGTAGGTTAGTAGAGTAAAGGCTCAATTAAAGTTCTTTCACTCTGATAATCACAAATCTTCTAATTTACTGGGGAACTAGGCAGAATTACCTCTCATCTCGCTTTGGGATAAACTGTAATTAGGAAAGTGAGAAGGGAAACAATGAGAAGGATGGCACAGTCTCTCCCTCCTGCCCCCACCATGAAGGTGACCACTTAGCTTGTCACTGTGCCCCAGCAATAGACACAATGGTGAGCACATTTCAGGAGCCATTTCCTGTACACATCAACATCAGGCCTGTTGTCTGTAGTGTTGGGTCAAATACGTAAGCTGAAAAGTTTTTGCCTCCAAGGCCTGAGATCAGATATCTACAAATTCATCTATGGAAAATAATTGATAGGTTTAAAACATCTGTCCCTTTTTAGTCAAAAAGACATTTTAGGCTAGGCATGGATTACTAGCTCACACCTGTAATCCTAGCAGTCTGGGAGGCTGAGGCAGCTGGATTGCTTGAGGCCAAGAGTTCAGGACCCCATCTCTGCAAAAAAACAAGAAAATTAGCTAGGCAGAGTAGTGTGTGCCAATAGTGCCAGCTACTTTGGAGACAGGAGAATCACTTGAGCCCAAGAGTTTAAGGTTGAGGTGAGCTGTGCGCTCTAGCTGGGCTGACAGAGTGAGACTCTGTCTCAAATTAAAAAAAAAAAAAAAAAAAGACATTTTATATCTAGAAAGTAGCTTATTTGGGAAGGAATAGGAAATGGGACTAGTGTTGATTAATTTATTTGTTCACTTATTCATTCATTCTTTTGCTCAACAAATACTTGTTGAACATTAGTTATGTGATAGGCACTCTGTTAGCTTTTAATGAATAAAACCAAAATAGTTCCTGTCCTCATGGAGCTTATGGTTTTTCGTTTAACAAGTATATCTCAAAGCTTGCTCTGACCACATGTTTATGTATTCATTTTCATGTTTAATCCTCCTCACAAATCTATGAGGTTGAAAATACTGATTTTATCAAGGTAGAGGGAAGTGGTGGGGGGACATTTGGCAGAAAAAGGGAGGGTAGGAGATGGGATCTCAACTAATGGGCATGTTGTGAGAGTGTATATATAACATGCTCCCTTGGGCAAGGGGCTCTTCTGCAAATGGAACTTTACCCTGGAAGTGAGAACAATGTCACCTAAAAAAGTACTCTCATATTAATTTGAAAAAATTTTTTTAAAAAACTCCAAAAAAAATGCAAATAAAAATAAAAAAGTAATAAAACTCCAGCCCTCACTCAGAAACACTGGCCAACAGATCTTTTCTGTTTTTCTGTTTTAAGCATTTCTTTTTCTAAAAAAAGATTATTCAAAAAAAGAAAAGAAAATGTTAATTGATTTTGCATATGAAAAAAATCAAAGCCCAGGTAGACTTGTAGCATAAACAGCTAATTAAAACCTCATAAGATGACACTTAACCTCTTTTTTTCTGGGAGTTTTCAAACCATCCTCGGAGTTATGTGTTAGAAAAAAAGTTTGTTAGCACAGTGTAACCTGGTTTCTTGTACCCTCAATGAATCTCCAAAAATAAATATAAAAAAAAATAAAGAATAAAAAAAGAAGTTTGTTAGCAATTGTGGTGAGTATACATCATTCCTCTTATTTACAGTGCAGCAATGGTAACTCTTAGCTGTTCTAAATTTAGAGTATAAGTATACAGAACCTCGATAGGTGATAACCTCCCTACATTGACCCACCCTCCTTAAGTTGACCTAATTTTCATAGAATAGACATGCACCACACGTATGTATCAGTACAGTAGGCCTAGTTCCATATGTTGACCACCTCCATATGTTGACCAATTTCTCACTATCCCTTGGGTGGTCAACTTGCAGAGTTTCTACTATATTACCTAAATAACTTTTATGAAAATCATGTTTGAAAAAATTATTCTGCCGCTCTGAATCAGAAAATTCTGAATTCTCAAGGTCACATAGAAGAGTTGACATATTATTTACACAATCTATACACATATTGCACCTTAATTATTTATTATTCTTTTCTTTTTCTTTCTTTTGAGACAGAGTCTTACTCTGTTGCCCTGGGTAGAGTGCTGTGTTGTCATCATAGCTCACAGAACCTCAAACTCCATGGGCTCAAGTGATCCTCATGCCTCAGCCTCCCAAGTAGCTAAGACTATAGATGCCTGCTATAAGGCCCAGCTAATTTTTCTATTTGTAGTGGAGATGAGGTCTTACTCTTGCTTAGGCTGGTCTCAAACTCCTGAGCTCAAGCAATCTGCCTGTCTTGGCCTCCTAGGGTGCTAGGATTACAAGTGTGAGCCACCACACCCAGCCAGTTATACAGGGTGGACATAAAATTTATGTGCAATTTAAAATAGTTATTTTATTACTTCTTTTGTAGAAGAAAAACTTTTTCTATAGTATAGCAATTACTTTCCTTTATATTTTTATATTTCAATTTTTATACATTGAGAATTTTTTAAAGTGGAAAGAGGCCTGGCTTTATAGGAACAATGTTTATAATTGTAGGTAGAAATTAATTTATACTAATTAGGGGTTTTTCTTTGGAAATCTCAGAATGATAGGTGGGGCTGTATATAAAATAACCTCTCCAGATGTCAAAAGGTCTAGGAGCCCTCACAGTGAAGTTCTTGGTATAGCAGTGCGAATCTATGATACTTGTATTTTATAGTACTTGTTTGTCTTCCCAATAAGGCATGAAGTAAACTATTATTATTGTGTTTCAGTGATGAGGATCCAGAGATTAAGGAACATTTGTGACTCGCCTAAGATCATGGCGTAAGAGACAAAGAGTTGGAAAAAGGATCCACATCTAGGATTTCATGTCCATAGATCTTTCCATGAAAAAAACATTCCCATGAGAATGGTGGATCCTAGGGGGAGCCATCCTGGTATGACCTGGGCTAGGGCTGAGAGCCAAGATGCTACTTCTGCCCCAAACTTCCACCCCCATGCATGGGGAGATGCTGAAGGGTTAAAGGCAACCTTGAAAGAGTGGTCACAGCTCATGCCCAGGAGCAAGACAGCACGCATGGCTAGAGGAGTGGAGGTACCATCAGAACAGAAGGGGCCTTTCTTCTCTTCTCCCTGGAGAAGCTGTTATGTGTTTGTGCACTGAACTTTGCAAACTTCGCAAACGTTGTTTCCTTATAAGAGTCCTCACTACAAGGATCTGTGGTAGGCATAAATAAAGGTACTGCCCAAATTCATATAGTTTATAAAAGTAGTGGAGCCAGGATCCAAACTCACGTCAGCACGCTCCCTTTTGCTGAGCCTGGAGGCCCCCTCAGAGCCCTACACATTTTTTGAGTACTTAGTTCTTCTACTTGGGAATCATAAACAACGTTGTACAGGTTGTCAAAGTCTGATAACACCCCTATTAGAGGAAGCCAAACTGCCCACCTCTTCTTTTCATCTAGACCAGTTCCTATCAAGGGTCACAAAAAGGAAAAATATAAATACAAAAAATTAATATGTCCCAGCCCTTGAACAGATATTTCTAGACAGCTAAAAGAAAGGAACAAGAATATCTTTTCCCTGTTTAAAAGGAGACGTAAACAATAAAAGGCATCAATCACAGACAATTTTTCTGATCAAGCACTAGAGGACTCACAGAAAATGATTCAGACCCTCTTTAAGGTTATGGCACCCACATCCTGTGCTGTACCTCACACCTATCAGTGCCTAATACATATTATAATATTTATTCCGTTCTTTAGGTCAAAATTTGTCACCCTGCTTGTCTAGACATTGCTATTTAAAAGGAGCTGTGATTTGCTTACAGATATAGTGCATCTGTAAACATATGAGCTGAGGCAGACAGGGCCGTAAATCTTGGTCAGAGCTGCACTTTGGACTGTTGCAAAAGGGGTTGCAAAACTGTTGTTGGAATAATGAAGTGGATGCTTGCTGCCAGCTCCCAGAGTTGTGTCTCCAGCAGGCAGAATCCAGCAGTAAATTAGCTTATGTTTCAGCTTGGCAGTTGGCACTTGGTTCATTTGTAGATGCTAATTGTAATCTGATGTTATCAGCAGCAGGTAATTGAAATGGTCTTGATGAATTACTTAATTTCTTTTAATAGCTGAGTCTTCAAGAACTGAATAAAGAAGATAAGGTGATCAAGAAGAAAACACAACAGCTCTATCTTTCTAATTAGTGCTTGGAGGTTTTTTCTTCTTTACACAAATGATTATGAACATGTGAAGCTGAATAGATTTATGAGCCAAAACCCCCCTTGGGGGCATTTCCCATTAGGTAGCCCAGTCCTAAGCATTGATAACACTTCTGTTAGGACTTCAGAAAGGAACACTTGAGTGATCACTTTGGTGAATATGGATTTCTGGGCTCAGTTTTGTTTTCCAGGCATTGCCTGCTGGGGGAACTGCCACTTTGGTATTTCCCCTTCCTTTAGCCCTTCTTTTGGTGTTCTCTCTGAACAGTGAGTGCCCCCGGCACCATTCAGTGAGCCTGGGAGCCTCACAGTGATGTTAGTCATTGGCTCCTACCCCACACCTGGCACTGGCACCTCCCACACCTGCCTGTTCCTGGTCTTTCCATCTGCAACAGCTCTTGTGTAGTCCTTTGCTTTGCCAGCAATGGTGAATGCATCTGTGACCCTCAGTCCTACCGTCTGTGCTGGACACTGCACACTGGACCTACACCGCGTGACTACACTGAGCTTTGGGGTCTTTCTTCTGAAATCATTTGGCTTTCCTTTTAGTCTCATGTTCATTCCTTAAGTAATTCATGCATTTTGGGATGACTTTGGAGGAATTTGTTTTTAACTATTTTTACTTTTTTTAAGAAAATCAAAATAACAGCAAAAAATATACACTATTAGCATCATGTCTTTTAGATAGACTTTTGGAGATGATACAGCAAATGATTATTCAGATCACTTCTGTCATTTCCTTCATGGAGAATTCTCTTAGAAGATAGTGAAAGTTAAAAGTGAAGATTCCAAATCTTAAGCCACCAACATGATTGAGGCAGTAAATGATTTTTAAAAACATACATTTCAGGAGCTCTGATAATGTTCTGCTTTTTGATCTGAGTGGTAGTTACACAGCTGTCCTCAACTTTGTGAAAATTTGTTGAGCTCTGTGCTTATGATTTTATAACTTTCTGACTATATTTTATATTTAATCAAAGGTAGGTTTATTTGAAATCTATTCATTTATTTACTCTGTTGCCCAGGCTAGAGTGCAATGGCATCTTTGTAGCTCACTGCAACCTCAAACTCCTAGGTTCAAGTGATCCACCTGCCTCAGCCTCCTGCGTAGCTGGGTCTACAGTTATGCTCTGCTATGTCTCCCTAATTTTTCTGTTTTTAATAGCCACATTGTCTTACTTTTGCTCAGTTTGGTCTTGAACCCCTGACGTCAAGTGGTCTTCCCACCTCAGATCCCCAAAGTACTGGGATTACAGGTGTAAGCTATGTGCCCGGCCAAAGATTTAGTTTTAAAAACACAGTGCACTGTGGTGCAGAGTAGAATTGGTTGGAATGATATGCCTTTATTTTTTTCTTTTTGTCTTTTAATTGTCAAATTACAATTGTATATACAAGATATTTATGTGGAACTATATATTTGATATATGTATACATTGTACAAAGAGTAAATGGAAGATCACTCATTTACCATTTTTTTTTTCGTGTGGTGAAAACATTTAAAATATACTCTTAGCAATTTTGAAATATACAATACATTGAGAGAGCTGAAGATGGTGTCCAAGTAACAGCTTGCTTGTAACTGGGCACGGTGAATCCAGGGAGAGGAGACTTCAGGCATCTCTGGTTGGTGGTATCTGCCCAGAAACATCCCTTTGGAGACACAAGGAGTCAGCAAGGGACTTCTAGACCCCACAAGGAGGACAAAAACAGTGGAAAACTGGCAAGTGTTTGCATGTGTTCATTCAGTCTAATCCCGCCAGCAGCTGACTCATTGAAACCCTAGTCCAGAGGCACGGTAACCTAAAGAGCAAGAGGAAGTAAAAGGAAAATTAAGGCAAGGAAGCAGATAAATCACTCATGAGGAAGAACCAGCAGAAAAATCTAGGCAACATAAAAAAACCACCAGAGCAACCACCCCAAGGGACTGTGAGGTAGCTACTGTAGAGGATTCTACCTATAAAGAAATGTTAGAAATGACAGAAAGGGAATTTAGAATACAGATGATGAAAACAATGAAGGAAATGATGGAAACAATGAAGGAAACTGCTGATAAAGTGGAAAATAACCAAAAGGAAATCCAAAAACACAATCAAATAAGAGATGAATGATATGAAGAATATAGAAAGGATATATAGCAGAGCTGAAGGAACTAAAGTAGTCAATTAAAGAACTTAAAGATGCAATAGAAAGTATCAACAACAGACTAGATCATGCAGAAGAAGGAGTCTTAGAGGTAGAGGACAAAGCTCTTGAAATATCTCAGATAGTTAAAGAGGCAGAAAAGAAGAGAGAGAAAGCAGAATGTTCACTGACAGAATGATGGGACTTTATAAAGTGTTTAAACATATGAGTTATAGGTATCTCAGAAGGGGAAGAAGAATGCCCCAGGGGAATGGAAGCCATACTAGAGAATATTATAAATGAAAATTTCTCAAATATCACCAAAGATTCTGACACACTCCTATCAGAAGGATATCGAACCCCAGGTCGCCTCAACTCTAACCGAGCTTCTCCAAGACACATTATGATGAACCTTGAACCAAAGTCAAGATAAAAGAAAAGATTCTTCAAGCTGCCAGGAGTAAGCACCAGTTTACTACAAGGGCAAATCCATCAGGGTGACTGCAGACTTCTCTAATGAAACTTTCCAAGCAAGAAGACAATGGTCATCTACCTTTAATCTACTTAAACAGAACAATTTCCAGCCCAGAATTCTATATCCTGCTAAGCTAAGCCTTAAATTTGACAGTGAAATCAAATCATTTACTGATATACAAACATTGAGGAAATTCGCCACAAGACCAGCTCTACAAGAAATACTTCAGCCCATTCTACCTACTGACCATCACAATGGACCGAGAGCAAAGTAAAAACTCAGAAATTAAAGGACAGAACCTAACTTCCACAATGATGCAAAAGATAAAACTAAGCAATGGACTTTCACAAAATAAGGTGAATAGAACACTACCACACTTATCAATTATCTCAATAAATGTTAATGGCTTAAATTCCCCACTGAAGAGGCATAAATTGGCTAACTGGATTAAAAAACACAAGCCATCCATTTGCTGTCTACAGGAAACACACCTAGCTTCAAAAGACAAATTAAAACTCTGAGTTAAGGGTTGGAAGACAATTTTTCAGGCAAAGGGAATTCAGAAGAAAAGAGGAGTTGCAATCTTATTTTCAGATACATGTGGCTTTAAAGCAACTAAAGGCAAAAAAGACAAAGATGGTCACTTTATATTGGCCAAGGGAAAAATACAAGAAGAAGAAGTTTCAATTCTAAATATTTATGCACCCAATTTAAATGCTCCCAGATTCTTGAAACAGACATTATTCAGTTTGAGCACTATGATATCCTATAATACCATAATAATAGGGGACTTTAATACTCCTCTTACAGAGCTGGACAGATCCTCTAAACAAAAATTAAACAAAGATATAAGGGACTTAAATGAGATCCTAGAGCAACTGTGCTTGATAGATGCATATAGAGCACTCCATCCCAAAGATAAACAATATACATTCTTCTCCTCACCCCATGAACATTCTCCAAAATTGATCATATCCTAGGACACAAAACAAACCTCAACAGAATCAAAAGAATTTTACCTTGTATCTTCTCAGACCACAAGGCACTAAAGGTGGAACTCAACTCCAACAAAAACGTTCAACCCCACACAAAGTCATGGAAATTAAACAACCTTCTGTTGAATGACAGTTAGGTGCAGGAAGAAATAAAAGAGGAAATTATTAACTTCCTTGATCATAACAACAATGAAGATACAAGCTACCAAAATGTGTGGGATACTGCAAAAGCAGTTTTGAGAGGAAAATTTATCACTTTTGATGCCTATATTTGAAAAAGAGTAAGAGAGCATCAACAAACTCACAAGTCATCTTATGGAATTGGAAAAAGAAGAACAATATAAGCCTAAACCAAGCAGAAGAAGAGAAATATCTAAAATTAAATCAGAGATTAATGAAATTGAAAACAAAAGAATCATTCAGAAAATTAATGAAACAAAGAGTTGGTTTTTTTAAAAATTAAAATAAATAAACCTTTGGACAGACTAAAAATAAAAAAGTAAAATCTCTAGTAACCTCAATCAGAAATGATAAAGGGGAAATAACAACTGATACCACAGAGATAAAAGAGATCATCTCTAAATACAACCAGAAACTCTATGCCCAGAAATTTGACAATGTGAAGGAAATGGATCAATATTTAGAATCACACCCTCTCCCTAGACTTAGCAAGGAAGAAATAGAGCTCCTGAACAGGCCAATTTCAAGCATTGAGATTAAAGAAACAGTAAAAAAAATCTTCCAACAAAAAAATGCCCTGGTCTGGATGGCTTCGCACCAGAATTCCATGAAACCTTCAAGGAAGAGCTTATTCCTGTACTCCAGAAATTTCGAAAAATTTGAGGACGAAGGAATCTTCCCAACATGTTTTATGAAGCAAACATCACCCTGATACCAAAACCAGGAAAAGACCCAGCTAAAAAGGAGAATTTCAGACCAATTTCACTAATAAATATAGATGCAAAAATTCTCATTAAAATCCTAGCCAATAGATTACAGCTTATCATCAAAAAAATCATACATCATGTAGGTTTCATCCCAGGGATGCAAGGCTGGTTTAACATATACGCAAGTTCATAAACATTATCCACTGTATTAACAGAAGCAAAAACAAAGACTATATGATCCTCTCAATAGATGCAGAAAAAGCATTTGATAAAACCCACCATCCTTTTCTAATTAGAACACTGAAGAGTAGAGGCATATGTGGCACATTTCTTAAACTGATTGAAGCTATCTATGGCAAACTCACAGCTAATTTACTGAATGGAGTAAAACTGAAAGCTTTCCCACTTAGAACTGCAACCAGACAAGATTATCCTCTATCACCACTACTATTCAACATAGTGCTAGAAGTTCTACCCAATACAATTAGGCAAGAAAAGAAAATAAAGGGCAACCAAATGGGAGCAAAGGAGGTCACCTCTCCCTCTTTGCAGATGCTATGATCTTATACTTAGAGAACCCCAAAGACTCAACCACAAGACTCCTGGAAGTCATCAAAAAATACAGTAATGTCTCAGGATATAAAATCAATGTCCACAAGTCAGTTGCCTTTGTATATGGCAATAACAGCCAAGGTGAGAGGCTAAGTAAGGACACAACTCCCTTCACCATAGCTTCAAAGAAAATGAAATATCTAAGAATATACCTAACAAAGGAGGTGAGATCTCTATAAAGAAAATTATGAAATCCTAAGAAAGGAAATAGCAGAGGATATTAATAAATGGAAGAACATACCATGCTCATGGCTAGGAAGAATCAACATTGTTAAAATGTGCATACTTCCCAAAGCAATCTACCTATTCAGTGCCATCCCTATTAAAATACTTGTACTTTCAAGATTTGGAAAAAATGATTCTGTGTTTTGTATGGAACCAAAAAAAAAAAACAAAAAACAACCCATATACCTAAGGCAGTTCTTAGTAATAAAAACAAAGCTGGGAGCATCACCATACCAGATTTTAGGCTGTAGTACAAAGCCATAGTGGTCAAGACAGCATGGTACTGGCACAAAAATAGAGACATAGACATTTGAAATCAAATAGAAAACTGGGCAGTGAAACTAACATCTTGCAACCACCCAATCTTTGATAAACCAAACAAGAACATACCTTGGAGAAAAGGCACCCTATTCAATAAATGGTGCTGGGAGAATTGGATATCCACATGTAAAAGACTAAAACTGAACCAACACCTTTCTCCACTCACAATAATTGATTCAAGATGGCTAAAGGACTTAAATTTAAGGCATGAAACAATAAAAATCCTCAAAGAAATTATAGAAAAAAGACTGGAAGATACTGATCTGGGGAAAGACTTCATGAAGAAGACTGCCGTGGCAATCACAACAACAACAAAAATAAACAAATGGGACTTAATTAAACTGAAAAGCTTCTGTACAGCTAAGGAGACAACAACTAAAGCAAATAGACAATCTACACAATAGGAAAGGATATTTGCTTATTTTGAATCAGACAAAAGCTTGATAACTAGGATCTATAGAGAACTCAAATTAATCCACATGAAAAAAGCCAAAAATCCCATATATCAATGGGCAAGAGACATGCATAGAACCTTCTCTAAAGAAGACAGACGAGTGACTAACAAACATATGAAAAAATGCTCATCATCCATAATTATTAGAAAAATGCAAATCAAAACCACCCTGAGATACCATCTAAGGCCAGCAAGAATGGCCCACATCACAAAATCTGAAAACTACAAATGCTGGCATGGATGTGGAGAGAAGGGAATGCTTTTACACTGCTGGTGGTACTGTAAACTAATAGAACATTTTTGGAAGGAAGTATGGAGAACCCTCAAAGAACTCAAGCTAGACCTCCTATTTGATCCTACAATCCCATTACTGGGCATCTATCCAGAAAGAAAAAAATCCTTTTATCATAAGGACACTTGCACTAGGCTGTTTATTGTAGCTCAATTTACAATCGCCAAAATGTAGAAACAGCCTAAATGCCCACCAACCCAGGACTAGATTAACAAGCTGTGGTATATGTATACCATGGAATACTATACAGCCATTAAAAATGGAGACTTTACAGCCTTTGTATTAACATGGATGGAAGTGGAACACATTATTCTGAGTAAAGCATCATAAGAATGGAGAAGCATGAATCCTATGTACTCAATTTTGATATGAGGACAATTAATGAAAATTAATTACACAGTGGAGGTAGGGGAAGGGGAGAGCAGAGAGAGGAAGAAGGAAGGAGGGGTGGGGAAGGGAATAGCAGAGAGAGGGAAGGAGGGAAGAGGGTGGGGTCTTGGTGTGTGCCACCCCTTTTAGGGGCAAGACATGATTGTAAGAGGGACTTTACCTAACAAATGCAATCAGTGAAACCTGGTTTCTTGTACCCTCAATGAATCCCCAATAATAAATTTTTTAAAAAAAGAAATATATAATACATTATTAACTGTAGTCACCTTGCTATGCAATAGATCGTTGAAAGTTAGTCCACCTATCTACCTGAAACATTGTACCCTTTAATTGACATCTGTCATCTCTCCATTCCCCACCTCCCACTCCCAGCCTCTGGTAACTACCGTTATACTCTCAGCTTCTATGAGTTCAACTTTTTTAGATTCCATGTATAAGTGAAATCACATAGTATTTGTCTTTCTGTCTCTGGCTAATTTTACTTGGTATAGTGTCCTCTACGTTCATCCATGTTGTCTCAAATGACAGAATTTCCTGTGTTTGAGGCTGACATAGTATTACATTGAGTATGTATATAGCATTTTTTCTTTATCTGTTCATCTATTGATGGATATTTGCAGTGCTTGCATATCTTGACTATTGTGAATAATGCTTCAATGAACATGGAAGTACAGCCATCTCTTCCATGTTCTAATATCATTCGTGCCTATAATTTTCACCGCCGTACACCAACTGCTCAAACACAGATCTGATTTCCAACTGGACATCTATCTACTACTCTTGCCTCCTAGACACCTCCATCTGCCACAAATAGGCCTCTTTCTGAACCTGTGATTTTACATTGTGTTTTTTTTTCATTTTTGAAAATGATAACATAATTTCTTCAATGTATAGTCTAGAAATATCAAAGTTATACTAGGAGCCCTACTTCTTTTCCTCACAGCCCAGATGTAGTTGGTCAAAAAGCCTGTGAATTTTGCTTCCCAAAGCAAGTTCTAATGTATCTACAGGGCTGTTTTCTCAGCCCCCCATCATGTCTTGCCCGGGTCATTGCAACAGCTTCTTCATTTCATTTTCAACATTGCTACCATGGTAACACTCTCAAAACTCCAACTGCACAATTTCATCATATTATTTCTATGCTTAAAACCCTGCAGTGGTTCCCCACTGTCTTCACGATGAAGACCAAAATCCTTGGCCTGACATATTCTTTAACAACCTCCAATATCCAAAAAGTATTTATTGATAGTGAAAATAAATGACTATGTTACTGGTCACATATTTATTACCAATTATTATAATTTTTATTGATTTTTAGAGCATGTTCTTTCTACTTAAAAAAAAAATACTTGACTATAAAATAGCCTCAGGCAGGTCCTTCAGGAAGTATTCAGAAGAAGCCATTGTTAATATGATAGCCCCATGTTATTGCCCTGAAGACCTTCCAGTGGGACAAGATATGGAGGTGGAAGCTAGTGGTATTGATGATCCTGGCCCTGTGTAGGCCTAGGCTAATGTGTATTTTGTGTCTTAGTTTTTAACAAAAGTTTCAAAAGTAAAAAACTTAATTTAAAAATATAAAAAATAGGGCAGCGCCTGTGGCTCAGTGAGTAGGGCGCTGGCCCCATATACCAAAGATGGTAGGTTCAAACCTGGCCCCAGCCAAACTGCAACAAAAAAATAGTTGACATTGTGGTGAGCACCTGTAGTCCCAGCTACTTGGGAGGCTTAGGCAAGAGAATCACCTAAGCCCAGGAGTTGGAGGTTGCTGTGAGTTGTGTGATGCTGCCATGGCACTCTACAGAGGACGATAAAGTAAGACTCTGTCTCTAACAAAAAAAAAAAAAAAAAAAATTAAAAAATAGAAAAGATGTCCAATCACAGTGACTTATGCCTATAATCCCAGTACTTTGGGAGGATGGGGCAAGAGGATTGCTTGAGACCAGATATTTGAGACCAGCCTGGACAACATAGAAAACCCAATCTCTAGAAAAAATAAGAAAAATTAGCTGCAATGTGATGATACCTGCCTATACCTCTAGCTACTTGGGCAGCTGAGGCAGGAGGATCATTTGAGCTCAGAAGTTCAGAGTTATGGTGAGTTATGATCATGCCATTGGACTCTAGCCTGGGAAAGAAAGCAAGACCCTGTTTCTAAAACAATTTTTTATTTTTTGTGGTTTTTTTGAGATAGAGTCTCACTATGTTGCCCTCAATAGAGTTCTGTGCCGTCACAGCTCACAGCAACCTCAAACTCTTGGGCTTAAGCAATTCTCTTGCCTTAGCCTTCCAAGTATTTGGAAATACAGGCACCCACCACAATGCCCAGCTATTTTTTCGTTGTTGTTGTTTTAGTTGTCATTGTTGTTTTAGCAGGTCCCGGCCAGGTTCGAACCTGCCAGCCCTCATGTATGTGGCTGGTGCCATAACCACTGAGCTATAGGTGCCATGTGTAAAACAATTTTTTAAATAGTTAGGAGCTTATAGGATAAATATATAAAGAAAGAAAGAATTTTTGTAAAGCTATACAGTGTGGTGTGTTTTAAAGTAAGTGTTATCACAGAGCTAAAAGTTAAAAAAGATTTAAAAATTTATAAAATAAAATGTTACAGTAAGCTGAATTTAATTTAATTTTATTGAAGAAAAAATGTAATAAATTTAGTTTAACCTAAGTGTAGAGTGTTCAGAAAATCTGCAGTAGTGTATAGTAATGTTTTAGGCCTTCATAACACTCACCACTCACTCAGCAGCTTCCAGTCCTGCAAGCTCCATTCGTGGGTAAGTGCTCTACACTGGTGTACCACTTTTTATCTTTTATATCATATTTTGTATATTATACCTTTCCTACGTATAAATATGTTTAGATACACAAATACTTACTATTGTGTGGCAGTTACCTACGATATTCAGTATAGTCACATGCTATCCAAGTTTGTAGTCTAGGAGCAATCAGATACACCATGCAGCCCATGTGTGTAGAAGACTATCCCCTCTAGGCTTCCATAAGTACACTCCATGATGTTCACACAATGACAAAATTGTCGTATGATTCATTTCTCAAAATGTGACACAGGGCTTTCATCAAGTGACATGTGACTGCATCTATGTCTTGAATAGATTAAGGGTAATGAGAGCCAAAAACTATGGGAAATGGCAGGAATTTATAACTGGACTGTAAAGTTTTAATAATTACTCACCTTTTCATATTTACTATGTTTATTCATTTGTACCGTACCACTGTTGTTAAGTTTGGGTATTATTTCTGCGGCTTCTGATTCCAGAGCCCAGAGAGATTAGTTCTAGGAAATAAGGGCAATATATTTTACATTGTACCTTGACATACTTGTTGTAAACAGTCTCTGAAATTCTTTGCTAATCTAAAACATCCAAATTCTGTGATTTTTCCTATTGAAAGAGATTGTGTATAGAAGCTAGATCCTGATTCCTATAGTCTTTTAAAATGAACAAAAAGTATAATGAGTTTGAGAAATAGTTAAACCAGCAGGCAATGATTAGGTTTTACAGTATTGTTTTAATTTTCCTCCTTACAGTTAGTAGAAATACTGAATTGAGCAGATTTTTCTTCCTCCTTCACATAGTCCTTTGCCCTATAGCTAAATGAGACAGTCTGATTAGAAGCCTTGCTAAATAATATATTAACATTTGGGGATCTCCATTCAAGAAGTTTACAAAGCATGACTGACTAAAATGAAGCCCTTTGTGCAGGTTTGAAGAACACTAATATTTATGACTTTTGGATAAAAAAAAATCACTAGGATATCACACTATTTCTTCTTTCAAGTATAAGAACTTAATAAACTATTCTCTGTATTTAACATTTAGCCTTAGGAAACTGATGCTAGCTTCATTTTTCTAGATAGTTAAATAACAGGTTCCATAGAGAATATATAAAAAGGCCCATGTGATCTCTTCAGCATACCTTTGAAGTGTGTGCTGAAGTGTCTTGGAAGTCATGATAATAATAAAAGCAATGCCTCCAGTGCGCTCTGTACTTGGCATAGCTTCTTATGCAGTGAGTCATTTAAAAATTCAGAAAAATAGGGCTTATTATTCCCATTAGAAATGAAAAACTCAAAGAACAGAGAGGTTAATTTGTCAGAGATCCCATAGCAAATAAGTGGCAGAGCTGGGGTGTGTGCCCAGGGCTATCAGAATCCAAAGTCACTGCTCTTTATTCTGTGTTGCACCACCTCTCTCAAGAAAATAACTAAAATTACTTAGAAAAAAATATAAGTCTAGCATTTCTGAGCAACTAGGACAATGTGACATTGTAACTGGAAAAAACTGGAAATTAAGCATTACTCTTTACCCGCAGCTTTTTTTCATCTTCATTCATTCATCCCCGTTTCATACTGGGTGCATACACATAAACACACATACTAACCAGATGCAGGGTGGAAGCGTGGCTGCTCTTACACCATAACCCGAAGTCTCCCCTCTTTTCCAACATGAAATCTGCAAGAGACTCAAGTGTTTGAGAGTCTTCAGCATAATTATTAATTTCATGGTGACTTCAAACAGTAGCTTTTCACTGAGCACCATTTTCTGCGTGTTGTTCAAGAAATTCTTCTTAAGGCTCTCTCTCTGACACAGCAGAAAATGTGTTTGTTGAATTGGATTAATGCCAGAATGCAACTTCAGTTTGTGTTGCTGACTCAGCCTGTTCCTGATTTGACTTTCAAACAGCTTTGTTAGCTCCTGAATACAGGCTCTCAGTTTTCAACAGATTTTTGAAAGTGTTTCTTTCTGCCCTCCTACTGAAGAGTTAAGTTACCCTGGGAAGTATGCTTTCCTTTTCTAGTAAAAATTGCATTGGTGCCATTTAAAATGTTTCCAAAAGCAATTAAAAAGTGAAGTAAATGCTTTATAGTTATGTGTCCAACATGCTTGTAAAGCAAGCCCTCATCAGAATAGCCCCAGTGGCAAAAAAGCAACGGATTTGTGTTCTTGAGCCAGATTGTCAGAGTTGGCCTCTTATTTGAAACAACAGCTATTTTGTAATTGCATTCCCTGATTCAGATGGAAGGTTCCACCAAATCCATTATCTAATACTGTATAAGACAAAGACAGCTTATAACATGGCCCAGCTGTTGGAGTGCTCTGGAGGGAGATATAATATGCTCTGTGACTCAGTAAACAGAAGGTAATGGACTAAAAGTTACCAAGCCCTTCACAACAAGGAGATCTGGAGTTTAACCAGAAATTTCAGACTGTCAACCTTGACAAAACAGATGGCATTCTGCAGTTCATGGCACCATCAGGCGAGCTGGCATGTCTGCCTTGACAACTCCTGGTACTTCTTACATGCCTGATGGAGTAAGACATCCTCTTTGTCTTTAGTAAAGAACTTGCACTACTCTGTGACAAAGGGAATAAGAAGCACTTACATGCTAGGTGAACATTTTTATGATCTTTCTTCCCCGGGACTATGTCCTTCTACATAAACATCCTCTTGGAATGTTCTTTTTCCTTCTCCTTGTAGCAAAGAAACCACTTGAATCATGTGGTGATTTGTCTCTAATTTGATCACTAAGTAGCCCCATGTCCAAATGACTCACCTTCAAGCCACTGTTATGGGCTTTGACATTGTTGTGTAGCTAGGGTAGCTATTAATTTATAAAGGAGACAGTCCCACACACCGTAGGTTATAGAGTCACCTATACATGGCATATTTGTGAAGAATGTGAGTGTTGGAGTCAGACAACTGGACTTTTGGCTATGCGGCTTACTGGTTTTGTGAGCTTGACAAAGGCCTTAGCTACTCTCTGCCTTAGTTTCTTCATCTTCTAAAATAGGGATAATTATAGCACCCATCTCATAAGATGGTTGTGAGAATTGAATGAGTTCGTATGTGTTAAGTCCTGTGAACAATGCCTTGCACTTAATAAACACCATAAAGTGTTTTAGTCCTTATCATCATGATAGTTTTGTAGCATGTGTGAGGAGAGTATATGATTTGTTAACAGGGAACTAAATGCTAGGCTGGGCATGGTGGCTCACGCCTGTAATACTAGAGCTTTGAGAGGCTAAGGCAAGAGGATTGCTTGAAGCCAAGGGTTCAAGACCAGCCTAAGCAAGAGTGAGACCCTGTCTCTACAAAAAATTTAAAACTTAGTTGGGCATGGTGGTGAATACCTATAGTCCTAGCTTTAGGAGGCTGAGGCAGGAGGATCACTTGAACCCAAGAATTTGAAGTTCTAATAAGCTATGATGATGCCACTACTCTCTAGCCTGGGTGACACAGCAAAACTCTGTTTCTAAAAAGAAAAAAAAAATCCTACATGTTAAAAGAAAGGTAAAGATGCTACTGAAATACATAAAACATTTCTTATTCTTCACAATATTTTTGATGATTTAAGAAATATTCTCTTACTAGATAATATATTTTCTTCTGAAAATGAAAAGGCTATACACTTTTTATTTTTTTCTATTTTTATTTGAGTGGATTTAGGGGGTACAATTGGATCACTTTGTTCTTCACAGTATTCTGATCCATCAAAATTTGAAGGTGGCTATCAGTGGCTAGCGGCACATGTTATTATTTGATATCTTCATTTCTTGCTGTCAGTACTTTTCCACATCCTCATAGTGCTGTGTGTCTGACTGGAGCCCTTTACACTCCCTGCAGTGGTCTGTGTGCTTGTCTGTCTGACCCTTGAGGTTATCAGTCCCCAGAGAAGCCATGGGCTCCTCATCTGAAGCATTTGTATTTCTAGTACTTAGCGTTCGGCTTGTTAATCTTTGATGCAGTGTAAATTGATGAGTAGTGCTTAGCACATAACACTCAGTGAATGGCACTGCTGCTATTACACACCGAGAAATTTGTCTCTTTTAAAATAAACTTACAGATGTCTCTACTCATCTCAATTAGTTGGCTGTTAAAATGCAGACTTGGGTAAGGAATGGCCATAGCACAGCAATTTTGGCTTTCTAGAATGTTTTTACCAAGGAAAGATAACAACTTGCAGTTATTTTGCAATGGTAAACACAGATTTTTTGAAACTCTGATCTCAGCTCATAGTTTTGAAAGAACTTGAAGGTAGATTTCCAAACCATCTTTCACTATTAAGTCTGGTGAAATAATGCTTCCTGAAGTTCACAAAAGGAAGGAAGCCAGCAAATAAGAAAACCTGAGCTTTGGTGTCAGCCTGACCCTGGTTGGAATTGTAGCTCTGCCATTTATGAACTGTGTGGCCTGGGAAAAGTTATGTAAGAGTGATAGAGTTAATAATAGAAACTCCAGGGTAGCAGTGAAGGCTGTGCCTCTTGTGAAGATTAAATGAGACAATGTATGTGAAGCACTTTGCCATCACCCAGCACACAGAAACAGCTCAGGAAATAATAACTGGTGTTGGTCTGAGGCTTCCCTCTGCCTCATGGGCATGGCTGGCACCACTGGACTCTTTACTTATTTTTCTTTCCCTTTTCCTCCTCCTCTGAGTGATATCAAAGCTTGGGGAAAATTAAAAAAAAATTTTTTTTGTAAAACATCTGAAGATGTCTGACCTAGACAGATGATTGGAGCTAGTTCTTTTTGTGCTGTGAGGTACGCTAGAGCAGCGGTTCTCAACCTGTGGGTCGTGACCCACAGGAACCGTATTAAAGGTTCTTGGCATTAGGAAGGTTGAGAACCACTGTGCTAGAAGGAAAGTTTCTTTCTATGCTGCTGAAAAAAATAACTTCTTGCCCTTATATGGTTTTAACGTTTACTTAGCCCTGTTTTTTCTCTTATAACATTTTAGACCTTCTATGTGATCTTGAAAAGCATTTTGTTTTTTTTCTAAGTATATAATTGCAGAAGCAGTGATGTCCTAGTAAAGTATATTCCTGACTTTGCATCTCCGTCCTGGGCCCCTCCTCACTTGACCGTCCCTGTTCTCCTTTATACCCAGTGTACAGTATATCTGGGAAAGGGAGTCATACTAAATAGTTGTCAAATAATAGCAATCTTACGAAGCATGTTTATCCATGTTTATCATCATTATTCCATTTGATATGTGTAGACCAGTGTTCCTGTAATAATACAGGAAAGAACTGTTGGAGCCAATAAAGGCTTTTTGGCATGCTTGCTAAGCATGGTCCATCTGGCTTTTCAGTTCTCCAGTTCATTTCTGAAGTATTTCAAAGTACATGCTCCTCTTTGACCTTTTGTAATTATGAGTGTTGAGCTATAGGGAGAATGATTCTGTTATTTATTCATTCACCTGTGCATCTGTACTGTCATTCATCAGTCCATCAAATAATTTGTGAACATCTACCATACTGGAACATCATGCTGCAAGATAAAACTCAATGGATTGGGATTCAAGGGATATGGGTTTTAGTTCCAGCTCTGCCACTAACTCAGTTTTCACAGATGGGAAAAGTGACTTGTTTACATGTGGCATAGCTCTCTTTCTCCCTCTTACTTTCGTGATATATCCCAACAGAAAACATGACTGCTATCCAAGTTTCATGGCTGAAGGACATTTCACATCCCTTGAGTGTGATGAAAAATGTACAGGAGGCTTGGTTGTATATACATTTAGGTGCTTTAATTTATGTCGCCATTCAGGCATTCTTCAAAAAGCTTATTTTATTCTGGGGACTTTCATGGTGGTGGTGATGTTTATGTATGACAATATGCCTATGGTATCATTTTTGGCCTCTGTGATGGCTTCCCAAATGTTACATTTTCATTTTGTGAAATCATTAACAATGGTGGACAAGACATGTCAGAAAAGTCCAACCGTGATTTTTCTTCTTTGTCTTTCCTTTGTTCTGTTTTTATGGCTCCAGTAACAGGAGTTTTATTACAGCAGTTTGTGTCCTCAGCTCTTTTGCTGAGGTTCTGCATAATTTATGATCTAGATTCCAAAATGTTAGTGAATTGCTTCACCAGAAATAATGGAATGTGACAGCAATGGATTCCACATTCTTGGCCCAAATATTTGTGTCTGTGGTTTATAAGTCATTTCAGAGCACTGTTGCTACATTGCTCAAGCTGTTACTGAGAATGAATTCTGACAAAAGAAGAGAATTTGGGTAATTATAAAAACACAAAACAGGTCTGTGCAACCATATTCTGCTTGTGGATATCAGGAAGAACAGACCTCCTCCTAACTCTTCCCCTCCCACATACATGGTTTACCCTTCTGTTCTAGGCAGAATTGTTGAATATTAGATTTTTGATTTAGAATTCAGAATATGCAAAAAATACGCATGATCTGGTGAATCAACATTTTTTGCACACTTAACATGCCTGAATAAAGCAGGTGTCTGCTTTCACGGCGTACTTTGGAGGCATCACTGTTTAACAAAGTTTTACCTACCCAGGGAGAATGTCTGGTGGGACAGTGAATGTTAAGTCTCACATAAACCCTGATGAACCAAAAGCTTCATAATCAGTTTAATTCCTTTTTATTGAAATGCACTTTTTGTTTTTGAAACAGGGTTGTACTCTGTTGCCCAGGTTAGAGTGCTGTGGTATCAGTATAGCTCACTACAGCCTCAAACTCCTGAGCTTACGTGATTCTCCTGCCTCAGCTTCCTGAAAAGAAATTCTTGTAAAGATGAAATCTCACTATTACCCAGACTGGTCTCAAACTCCTAGGCCTCCCAAAGTGCTAGGATTAGTAGCTACCATGCCAGTTGAAATGTATTTTATTAGGTAGCTCTCCCAACTTTCTTGTTTATTTCAGAAAGATCTGGAAACACAGCCTACTTTAAATATAAACTCACTTAAAGGACCCCAAATTATAGTTACTTCACAAGTATTTAAGAGGCTTTTTTGGTATATTAAATGAATCTCTTGCCCCTGTGTTGATGTGGCTTTTGCTGGTGAGTCAGAAGAAGTTTAATCATTGTAGGAGGATCTGGGAGACTTGTTTTGGTATTAAATTGTCCTTTGTATGGCAAAAATCATCTGACCAAATTCTTGGACTCAAAGAGTTCTGTATATTAATTTTTATAACAGAACTGATAGGAAAGAGAGATCGTTAGTGTAGAAAGGAGCACACTGCTCTAGCTGTAAGGGTGTTCTTATGGTAGGAGATAGCTACTTTTTTCTCTTAGTAAAAATATTAATAATGAGTCATTTCCACAACCAACTGGAAACTCTTTTCTATGATCTTACCACCCAGATTATGTGTAGGATTATGAAGTAGGATGCATAATATGTCTATAATCTTTTCTTACTGTTTCCTTTCAGTGAGATGTAATAAAAAATGCATGCATTTTAGGGTCTTTTAGTCATTCTTGGCATTAAAGGAAATAAAGTAGTGAATAAAACAAAATCCCTGCTTAGCTTACATTCTAGTGTGGGAGACATGGTTTTGAACAAACAAATACATGCTATGAAATAAACTAAAGTTGGGTAAGGGAATAGAAGAGGACAGTAAGGGGATGGAGAGGAAGGAGGGAGTCAGGGTGACAGCTGGGATAATTTAGGTTGTGTGGTCAAGGAGGGCCTCTGTGAGGAGGTAATGTTTGAACACAGACCTTACTGAAGCGGAGAGTTTGCTTTAGGATGAGCTGAACTTTGGTGCAAGTTCTGGCTTTGTAATTAACTCACCGTTGGGCCGCCATGAATATGTTTTTTTTTGTTTTGTTTGTTTTTAACACAGAGTCTTACTATGTCACCATTGGTAGAGTGCTGTGGTGTCACAGCTCACAGCAACCTCCAACTCTTGGGCTTAAGCGATTCTCTTGCCTCAGCCTCCCAAGTAGTTGGGACTATAGGTACCTGCCACAAAGCCTGGCTATTTTTTTTTTTTTTTTTTGGTTGTAGTTGTCATTGTTTGGCAGGCCTGGACTGAGTTTGAACCCGCCAACTCCAGTGTATGTGACTGGTGCCCTAGCCACTGAGCTACAGGTGCCAAGCCTATTTCATCATCTGTTAAAGTGAAGTTAATGAAACTTAACTTGCATGAATGTATTTTATGTTTAATGTTATTACTCTTCCTCCTCCTCTTCTTTTGCATTTAAAAGCTTAATATAGTTTTATATTCTCTGACCATGCTGGTTAACCCAGACTTTACAATGAATGTAGCATGTTTATTTTTTCTGGAAAAAAATACTTATTTCTGATTTGTGGCCTTATTTGTTTGTTTGTTTAAGACAGAGTCTTGCTCTTGCTCTCTCACCCAGGCTAGAGTGCAGTGGTATCATCACAGCTCACTATAATCTCAAACTCTTGGGCTTAAGTGATCATCCTGCTTTAGCCTCTCAAATAGCTGGTACTACAGGCATGTGCTAACATGCCCTGCTAATTTTTCTGTTTTTGTGGAGCTGGGGTCTTGATCTTGCTCAGGCTGGTCTCCAACTCCTGGCTTCAAACAATCCTCCTACTTCAGCCTCCCAAAGTGCTAGGATTACAAGCATGAGCCACTGTGCCTGGCTTAATTGTATATCTAAGAGCATTATAAAAATTAATTATATTTAGTTGTACATTTAATTAATCTTTGTCTTTATTGAGAAGATTACATAAAGTTGGCCATTTCTGGAAAGTCTAGGCCCATGGATAGCTTAACTATGTTAAATGCCCACAGTTCCATGAAACTCTCAGGAAAGCTAGAGGTCAATTTTAACAGATAGAGATCTTAGCTTCTTAGAACTTTCCATGTGATGGTGAGTGGCATGAATGTTGATCTAAGTGGAAAGTGTCAGAAAAGTTCTGCAGTCAGAGTTTCTAAGGCAGGGTGTTCCAGAGACTATGATCCCATTCCAGAAAGTAGGATTGATGTGGACAAAATTACTGTCAGTTCCCAGTAACATTAAAAGCTTTTTTAGAGAAAAAGTCACCTGGGACTTTATTAGTCCTAGAGCCACTGGCTGTTCTGGGAGAGATTCAAAGACCTGTCAGCCTTTAGGCCGTGTCTCTTTTAAGTCAGATTTCTTCTCAGGGAGCAGTACAGCAAACAGCTTTATTTTGGAAAACCTTCCAGCTGAAGGATCCCCAAATCCAGAGTGTTCAGTCGTCACAGTCATTACTGTGATACTCTGTATTTGTATGGTGCTTTATAAATCACTCTATTTTGTCTTCACAATACTTTGGAGAGCCGGAGCAGACCCTTCAACCTAATGGGCGAGGAAGTTACACATCCAAGATCACCAGGCAGCCAGCACTGCATCTTGACCCAAAGCCATGAGCAAGTGTTTTTCCTGGGCTGTTTTACTGGGAAAGACCAACCTCTTTATTGTGGGAGGAGCTGACATCTGGCAGATCTTCCTACAGAAATCATGTGGGTGACTATAGTTGGTGTTGTGATTCCAGTCATTTGTATGAGTTAAGCCAGTAGAGGGGAGAGAGGAGGTTTGACTCAGGGCCTGAAGCCATGAGAGCTATGCAGATAGGTGGCATAAATAGGGGAAAGACATTCTCCTTGGAACATTACTGGGATTACAAATTTTAGAACTAGAGAGGGCCTATATAACTGTATAATTCAGTTCCCTACAAAACAGAACTTCAAAGCAGAGAAGTTAAGGGATTTAAATCACAAAGCTGGTTGATGGCTGAGTAATATGGGAACCTGATGTTTCTGATGTCCAGGCAAGCATTTTCCTTCCTCATGCCAGGCTTACTCTGCTTTTTCTCCCTTTTATAATAGAAAGCCTTTTAATTACTGACAGTTTTCATATTTTAAAATTATTTATCTGGTGCCCATGGTTCCTAAAAGCAGTCCTGATTAAAATGTCCTTAATCAAAATAAGAATAGTAATTAAGGCCATTCTATCCTCGTGACTATGGGTTTGTCCTCCTCACCGTCATCTTCTTGATTTATGGATGTACCACAAAAATGAAGCTCCCAGGTCCTGGAGGCAGTTGCTTCTTTTTTATAACTGTGTTTTGTTTTCTGTGGTTTCTTGTATCACTATGTGTTGTGCTTATTTCTTTCCACGTCTCTCCTCCAATCTAGGCTGTGAATTTCGTGAAGGCTTGGTTCTAGGCCTTTTGAGACTATAGAATGCATCCTCTAGCACAACGTATGACCCACAGAAGGCCCTTATTAAACGTGTTTGTTTTGGTAGTATGTTTACACTCCATCTCCCTTAATCCCTTCAACTGCACCTGGTCTCTCTCTACCCTCTAATCAGAATTAAAGCAGTTGCTCTATAATCATAATAGTTAACAAGTAGGAACATTTGGAACCTCATGATTCATGCTTATATTTGTCTTACTTAAAAGTGTCTGTATTTTGAGATTTAGTGGTCATTGTTATTCCTTATTCATTTGAACTGTCCTCTATTCTTTGTTCATATCTTTGAATTCAGTTCAACAGTATTGATTTTCTTTTAATGGAATAGAAGCCACCTTGGATCTTTCCTGCATATTGAGTTACATTTTGGTATTTTAGAAAGACAATGCCACCTAATGATAGAATTCAGGCTGTGGACCCCAGAGGGGCACAGGGTCTCTCCCCTATTGCTTGTGGGTTATCTAAGAGGCAAGTTGCTTGGCCTTGATAAGCCTCAGGATTTTCCCAAACTATTAAAGCCAGAACTGCATTAGATAAATGAGTTACATTACAATTCTAAACAGCAACGTATTCCTGGATTGTTTTCCGCTCTAGTCAGCCATGCGACTTCTGCTCTAGTCAGCCACGGGCTTCCGCCAGAGTAGGCATCTTGATAGTAATCCTGGGTAGGAGAAAAGATAGAGAATCTCACACTTTCAACTCTCTTATTTTATTAGTTATTAAGACTTTCCTTGTGCAAATACTTGTAAACATTTGCTCAGTGTTTTTTAAAACTTATGACAGAAAGAGATTTATTATAGCATTTGAAGATTTTTAGATCTTATTTCCAAAATAAGTCTAGCAGTACTTTGCTCATTATTAAACATTCATAAAAACAAAGAGTTCCAATAGCTTTTGACAGTATTTTGACATTCTAATGATTTCTGTGTCAGACATTTGTTTGCCTCAGACTCTGGCTGGTTAGTACTGTAGTTCATTCCACACATGAATTAAATTCATTAGAAAGTGTTTAAGGAGCATATCCACAAATTCCTTGGTACTCCTCCCTTCAAAAAGTAGAGCCTGATTCTCTTTCCCTTGAATGTGGGCAGACTTAGTAACTGCCTTCTAATCAGCAGAATGTGGCAGAAGTCATGTCATCTGACTTCTGAGGCAGAGTTATAACAGGCATACAGTTTCTGTTTGGCTCTCCCTCTTGGATCACTCACTTTGGAGGAAGTCAGCCACCATGCTATGAGGATGTTCAAAACTAACCTCCTTGAAAAGAACAGAATGGGGGGCAGTGCCTGTGGCTCAAGGGAGTGGGGTGCTAGCCCCATATGCCAGAAAAGAACAGAATGGGGGGCAGTGCCTGTGGCTCAAGGGAGTGGGGTGCCAGCCCCATATGCCAGAGGTGACAGCTTTAAACCCAGCCCTGGCCAAAAACTGCAAAATAAATAAATAAAATGTACATATTAAAAAAAAAAAAAGAAAGAAAGAAAGAAAAAGAACAGAATGGGTTAAAATGCTTAAGATGCTAAACCCTGAGGGCCCTCTAAGACAGTAGTCCCCAACCTTTGAGACTAGGGACTGGTTTCATGGAAGATGATTTTTACACAGATGAGGACGGGGCATGGTGTGGGATGATTCCAGTGCATTACATTTACCTCAGATCATCAAGCATTAGATTCTCATAAGGAGTACTCAACCTACTCAGATCCCTCACATGGGCAGTTCACAGTAGGGTCCATGCTCCTTTGTAAATCTGATGCCACTGCTGATAGACAGGAGGTGGACCCAGGCAGTGATACTAACAATAGCAAGTGACATAAATACAGATGAAACTTCACTTGCTCATTAGCTGTTTGCCTTCTGCTGTGTGGCTTAGTTCCTAACAGGTCAAGGATCAGTAGTAGAGGTCCATGGCCTGGGGGTCGAGGACCACTTATAGCATTTGAAGTTCTTACAGGAGTGGAAGTCAGATTCTTTAGACAGATATGATTATGTAGAGAACTTTCTGGGCTGTTCCCTGTGCCTTTCTGAAAATTAAAAGGAGAAAGGCAGAGAGAATGGTCAGTCTTTTATTTGACAATTTATAGATGTATGAATTTCCTAGAAGTTGGCTTGGAACAACTCTCCAGAACCCCTCTCAAAGGGTGTGCTTGTGGATGGCTCTGAGAGAGGGTTATACCACATCAGAGAATAGTACTTTGGGTAGGTCTCCCCATTGGAGCCCCAAAGAACTTGTACATGTATGAGACAAATCTAGCATTTGGATTCCTGCCACAAAGGCAGCCAGCCAGTTTGGGTCAAAAAGCCTGCAACAGCAAAGAAAATACTGGTTAAATAAGAGTCACTTGTATCTTTTCATGCCCCCTAGTTCAATACACTGGAGGAGTGAAAAGAAGAGAGTAGTTCTCTCCTAGTTGTTTTCCAGTAGAACCTCAGCAGAAGTTTGTTGTTTATGCCTTAAGTAGTAAAACCAAGTTGTACAGCTTCCTTGGTGAGACCATATTACTATTTCTGGCCAATGAAGTATGAGGCCATGGAAAGTGCACCTTGCAGTCCTCCAGTCTCCATATGCCTGCCATAGCCATTAAGGTATTGGATATGCAGAGCAGACCTTCCTGCTGACTCACCTTGGAGATGCAGAGTGAGCAAGAAATAGATATGTGAAACCCCTGAGACTAGAGCATTGTTTGTGACAACATAACCTTGCCCACCCTAACTTGTATAAGCAGGGGCACAGAAGTTGAATGCCCTCATGTTTGATATTTCTCTGTACATTTGGAGCTCAGCTAAGAATTTGGGTTTTGAATTTGAGGTCTGTGCCACCTGGGTTCAGCTTTAAAGAACAATGCTGCTCTCAATGTGGTCCAGTGCCAATTCACAAATGATTGTTCCTTTCTGAAGGAAAAGTTCCACTTCCTTAACACCTATTTTCTTCTCAACCACCTGAATTCTGTCTTCGGCCCCTACCTCTCTTTTATGTTTCTTTTGCTAAAGTCACCAGTGATCTTCTAAATGTTAAATCAGTTGGCCTCTCCTCTTACTTCATTTACTTGAACTCCCTGCCCTGTCTGCAACTCTTCCTCCCTGGGATTTCTCCTTTACTTGCCTTCCAGAGCTCCTCTTAGCCCTAAGGTTTAACTCCTCAACAATACTGCTTGTCAAAGACTGTGTGTAAAATTTTGTTGTTGTTGTTTGGGTACAAAGAGTTAGGTTACACTCATTGCATTTGTTAGGTGAAGTCCCTCTTATAATTGTGTCCCACCCCCAAAAGGTGTGCCATATACTGTGACCCGCCATCTCCTTCCTACATCCCCCTCCCTGCTCCCTCGTTCCCCTACCCCCCACCTTATATTAGATCATCTACTGCCTTCTCCATTCTTCTGATGCTTTACTAAGAAGAATGTATTCCACCCCAATCCAGGTTAATACAAAAGATGTAACATGGCATCATAGCTCACAGCAACCTCCAACCTGGGCTCTAGTGATCCTCTTGCCTCATTCTTTTCTATTTTTAGTAAAGACAGGGTCTCACTTTTTGCTCAGGCTGGTCTCAAACTCATGACCTCAAGCAATCCACCAGTCTAGGCCTCCCAGAGTGCTAGGATTACAGGTGTACACCACCATGCCTGGCCGTCTCCACCTTTTTTAATGGCTGGATAACATTCCATGGTATACATATATATGACAGCTTGTTTGGGTGGGTGGGCATTTAAGTTGTTTCCACATTTTGGCAATTATAAATTGAGCTGCAATAAACAGCCTAGTGTAAATATCCTTATGATAAAAGGATTTTTTTTTTTCTTCTGGGTAGATGCCTAGTAATGGGATTGCAGGATCCAATAGGAGGTCTAATTCGAGTTCTTTGCAGATTCTCCATACTTCTTCCAAAAAAGTTGTATTAGTTTTCAGTGCCACCAGCAGTGCACATCCATGCCAGCATCTGCAGCTTTGAGACTTTGTGATGTGGGCCATTCTTACTGGGGTTAGGTGATTTTTCAGGGTGGTTTTGATTTGCATTTCTTTGATCATTAGGGACAATGAGCATTTTTTCATATGTTTGTTAGCCATTTGTCTGTCTTCTTTAGAAAAAGTTTTATTTGTCTCTTGCCCAGTGATATATGGGATTGTTGGATCTTTTTCTGTTGATTAATTTGAGTTCTCTATAGATCCTAGTTATCAACCTTTTGTCTCATTAATAATATGAAAATATCTTTTCCTATTCTGAAGGTTGTCTATTTGCTTTGGTTGTTGTTTCCTTAGCTATACAGAAGCTTTTCAGTTTAATTAAGTCCCATTTATTTATTTTTGTTATTGTTGCGATTGCCATAGAAGTCTTCTTCATAAACTTTTTCCCCAGGCCAATATCTTCAAGTGTTTTCTCCACACTTTCTTTGAGGATTTTTATTGTTTCATGCCTTATATTTAAATCTTTTATCCATCTTGAATCCATTTTTATAAGTGTTGAGAGGTGCAGGTACAGTTTCACTCTTTTACATGTGGTTATCCAGTTCTCTCAATATCATTTATTGAATAGCGATTCTTTTCCCCAGTGTATGTTCTTGTTTGTTTATCAAAGATCAGGTGACTGTAAGATGTTAGTTTCCTCTCTTGGTTTTCTATTCAGTTCCAAATGTCTATGTCTCTATTTTTGTGCCAATACCATGCTGTTTTAATCAATATGGCCTTGTAATATAACCTGAAGTATGGTAGGGAGATACCCCAGGCTTTGTTTTTATTACTAAGAATTGCTTTGGCTATACGGGGTTTCTTCTGGTTTCATACAAAAGGAAGAATTATTTTTTCCAAATATAGAAAGTATGATGATGGTATTTTAATGGAGATTGCATTGAATCTGTAATTGTTTGGGGAAGTATAGACATTTTCACAGTGTTGATTCTTCCCAGCCATGAGCATCGTATATTCTTCCACTTGTTAATATCTTCTGCCATTTCTTTTCTTAGAGTTTCATAATTTTCTAGAGGACCTCTAATTTTGTAGAGGTCCTTCACCTTTTTTGTTAGAAGTGTGTGTAAAATTTTTATATACAGCTTAGAGGTAAACTTTTTGAAATTTGATTTATTAATGGATTAAATAAATTCATTCTACATATTTTTAAATAATATTTTTATAATGTAAAGCATTTTATTAGTTGTAAAGGAGATGATTTTTTATCATAGTTTTTTAATTACAGAAATTAAACATACACACAGAATAACATGCACTTGTAAATTCTCTTTATCCCAAAGCACAATGAAAGTATATCTTTATTTAAAGTCATTTTGATTTCACTTCATTAATTTCAGTCATCATATACTGAATTGCTTTCCATTTGTTAAGCACTAGGTAGAATAATTTTTTATTAGAGAGGTGAAGTGACTTGCTCAAGATTGTGTCACTAACTTCCTCTTCTATGAAAATGAAGTAGATATACTTTCCCTATCCTTTCTTGTCAAGTATAATTAGATACTATATATAAAACAAAGATAAGAAGACTCAGTAAGGTAGAGAGAAGAAGGCTGACTACCCAGGAACCTCAAAAATAAGACACAACATAGTGGTGAGTTCCCTGGGTTTTCTTTTTCCCTCATATATCCCAGACTGGACATTGGAGACACCAGCAACCTGGAAACACCAATGAATGCAGATAGACAAACAAAAAGAAAAATCAGCATCCCCCCAAAAAGCTTGCTTTCTAGCTGAAGGAGAGAAAGGGCAGTCTAGAAGGCCAGAAAACTTTGAGATAATTTGTTCTACTCCAGCCAGACACCCCCGTACCCATCAGCAAAGACTGAGTGGTAAGCCTAAACTTGACCTTTGCTAGGCTGTAATGAGGCACCCTAATCTACCTTCCTGGGTAGTATCAGAGAAGGCCAAGTAGAAAGCTAGGGCTTTCATCTCTGCCAAGTGGCAATGAGCCTCCTTAACCCTATAACTATAGAGATCACATGGGGAGCTGTACTTCCATCCTCACCTAGTGGTGACAGCATCTGTCCCCCTCCTTCCTGGGGTGGTATCAAAGGAGACACATTGGGGAGTAGGGACTTTCATCACCAATGAATACTAATGAGGCCAACTCCCTCTCCCCACACCTCCTCCCAGTATTAATAGGGAGCACATTAAGTGCCTGTACTTCTACTCCTACCCAGTAATAATAAGGTACCACCCTCATCTCCTCTCTGGAGGCTTACTGGAGAGTCAAGACTTTTACCATCTTTCAACAGTAACACTCCCAACCATGGTGGCAGTGGAAACCATGTTGAGAGCAGTAATAAAGTTTCCCTGCTCTTTAAGCCAGGATAGTATCAGCAGAGGTCTATGGGGAGCCTGAATTCCCATCCTAATCTAGCAAACAAGGAGTACCTTCTCCATCCCCCCCAGTAACTGAAATTCCTATGCCTTTACATATAAAACAAACATAAGATGACTTAGAAAGGTAGAGAGAGAAGGCAGACCATCTAGAGATCCTGGGACCCAAAGAATGACATAGTGGTGAGCTCCCTCATTCTGAATTCTCTCAACAGAAGCCAAGAAGAGAACCTGACTTCCACCTCTAAGGAGGTAACAAGGCAGTAGCCATCTTTCCCAATACCACTTTACTTCCTACATTGATGTCAGAGGAAACCCAATAAAATATAACATTTAAATAAGAAAAGTCTTATAGCAGAATATCAAAAATACCCAGGTTGTGGCTGGGTGCAGTAGCTCACACCTATAATCTTAACACTCTGGGAGGCTGAGGCAGGAGGATTCCTTGGAGCCAGGAGTTCAAGGCCAGCCTGAGAAAGAAGGAGATTCCATCTATACTAAAAATAAAAAAATTTGCTGGTGGTACCCACCTGTAGTCCCAGCTACTTTGGAGGCAGATGCAGGAAAATTGCTTGAGCCCAAGAGTTTGATGTTACAGTGAGCTAAGCTGATGCCATGACACTTTAGCTTCAGCAACAGAGTAAGACTCCATCTCAAAAAAAAAAAAAGATACCCAGGTTTCACTTACAAATCACTTATCATACAAGAGCCAGGAGGATCTAAAACTTGATGAGAAGATAACCAATAGATACTAACACTGGAATGACACAGATGTTCAAATTATCTGAAAAGGATTTTAAAGTAAACATCATAAAAATACTTCAGTGAGCAATTATGAACATGCTTGAAATAAGTGAAAAAATTTAGGTATAAAAAAGAACCAGATAGAAAATGTAGAGCTAAAAATATAATAACTAAAATAAAAAGCTCTACGGATGGGATCAACAGCAGAGCACGGAGTACAAAGGAAAAAAAATCAACAAACTTGAAAAGAAAACAATAGAAATTACTCATCTAAACAACAGAGAGAAAAATAGAATTTAAAAGAATGAATAGAGGCTTTGGGACATATGGGACTAAAACAAAGGGAATGGGTATAAGAAAGTATTTGAAGAAATAATGGCAGAATTTTTTCCAAAAATTGGCAAAACCATACATCTACATATGCAAAAGTATTTATAATATCAAATGTACAGTAAGTCTTTATTTAACATTATCAACAGGTTCTTGGAAACTGTAACTTTAAAAGAAAAAATGTATAATGAAACCAGTTTTTCCTCACTAACATTGTAACAGAATGACACTGAATAAAATAACATTATTGAAGGATCAGCTGCACTTACTACAGTACAATGCATCACTTACTTGTTATACTACAGTTGTATTTGCTGAAGTGTTTGAGGTGGTGTCTGCCCTTTGGTGCAGTTAGCTTATGACCTGAATAAAGCTGTGGGAGTGGTGTCAAAAAATCAAAAAATTAGTATATCCTAGAGTTAAAAGGGCCTAAGAACCATGGAGCGATCAAATTGGAAAGACTTTTTATACAATATTATTCAGTCTAACTCTTACTTGACTGATGAAAGAAGTTATATGTGGGGAGATTTTTTTGAACAATGTGAGTCCCACAGTAGATTCATGGCTATGCCAAGAAAAGTACACATTTCTTCTGGTTATAGATAGGTAGAGTGGTGTATTGCAATGAAGATCCTGTTGAAATTACCAGGCTGAGAATTGTGCATATGAAGTATATTGAGACTGATGGGTGTTATGAACATCTCTCTCTTTTCAGTATTTCCATATCAAAAGGGAATTTCCCTTCAGACCTTTGGTTTTGATAATTTGTGTCTTCATTATCATTTTGTTCCAAAAATTTGGTGATTTCCTTCTTATTTAAATGTTCTATCCAAAACTGTCAAAGGGGGGTTAAAATCTCCAACTATTATAATGCAGGAAGATCTATTAGGGTCTGCCTTATGAATTGAGGAGCATTGTGGTAGGGTGTATAAATGTTAATTATCAAAATCTCTTCATGTTGGGTGTTTCCCTTGACAAATATGTAGTAACCTTCCTTATCTTTCTTTATCTTTGTTGGTTTCAAACCAATTGTATCTGCTACTAAAATTGCAACCCCTGCTTTTTTCTGATTTCCATTTGCCTGTATTATAGAAGTCCACCCCTTCACCCTGAGTCTATTTTTATCCTTTAAGGTACGATGAGATTCTTGTATACAGCAGATATCCGGTCTGAGTTTATATATCCAGTCAGCCAGCCTGTGCCGCTTTAGAGGAAAATTTAAACCATTCACATTAATTGAGAGAATTGATGAGCCTGGTTGTGTTTTGGGTGCCATGATTTTCAGATGTCCAGTGGACATTTTTAATCCTTTCACCACTGTGGAAGTTGAATTTTCAAAAAATTTCTGGGTGAGTTTACTCTGGAGGTAGAGCCTTTTGCCGGTTGTTGTGGAGGATGGGTCTGAGAATATCCTGGAGAGATGGTTTAGTTATGTCAAATTTCTTTAACATGTCTATGTCATTAAAGTATTTGATTTCTCCATCACAAGTGAAACTCAGTTTAGCTGGATACAGGATCCTGGCTGGAAGTTGTTTTGCTTTAAGAGATTGAAGGTCAATTACCATCTTTTTCTGGCTTGAAACATTTTGACTGAGAGATCTGCAGTCATTCTGATACTTCTCCCTTTGTAGGTAATGCTTTTCTTACATTTGGCCACTTGCAGAATTTTCTCCTTCGTCTTAACTTTAGCAAAGTGTCTAGGAGATGCTTTATTGGAATTGAGTCTTGCTGGGTTTTTGAAACTGTCTACTATCTGAAGTTCTGTATCTCTTGCAATGCTTGGCAAATTCTCCTCCAAAATCTCTTAGAGTAGAGCATCTGTACCTTTAGGACTGTCCTCTTCTCCTTCAGGAATTCCTATAAGACGAATGTTTGATCTTTTGGAGTGATCCCACAACTGTCTCAGGGAATGATCAGTTTTTGCTATCCATTTATCTGCCTCTTTGAGTGTTTGGGAATGTTCAAAAGCTTTGTCTTCAAGTTCAGAGATCCTTTCTTCTGCCTGGTCAACTTTATTACTGAGGGATTCTACTTAATCAGAGCTCCTCAACTGACTTTTTTGTTTCCTTGAGCTCTGCTATCTCTTTTCTCATTATGTCCAGATCTTTGGTGACTTGGTCTTTGAATTCATTAATTTCTTGAGACAAATTTAGAACTACATTTTGGAATTCAATTTCTATCTTTTCTTCCATCCTATTTATCTTATTTGCAATCTATATTCTGAATTCAGTTTCTGACATTGCTGCCATTTGTCTATGCATGGCATCTTCAGTTGTATCTCCTTTGTCATTTCTTCAGTGGTGGGGGGAAGGTGACCTACTCTGGTTATTCATGTTTCCCGAGTTCTTCTGTTGGTCCACACCATGTTTATTTTCTACCATTTGGTTATTAGAACTGGTAGGGTGGGATCAAATTGAGGTTCCCAGGTAGTAGAGACAGTCCCTTACCAAAGCTCTAGGCTTTATAATTGTGGCTTATCTCCTACAACCTTACGAAGGCTTCTTTAAAAGTTTTGGCTGGAGATTCTGAGGACCTACTTGGGGAGATAGCACAAGCTAGCTCTGTTTTGGTATCAGCCAACCTCTATCCTATTCTAAGAAACCACAGTATTAGCTTTAAATCTCAACTGTGAATACATACAAAACAGCTGTGGCACCAAGCCCCCACCCTTTAGATCTTTTCCACTACAGAGCTTCGAAGGTCAACCTCACACTGTCCCTGAATGGACAGCCCCAGACATGGCTTCCAAGTAAATTGTCTCAGGCAGTGCAAACCCTGCTCAACAGAGAGGGATTCAAGGATCTCCAACCACACAATTGGAGCCAGGGATCCACACTCCTGCCCACCAGACTTATTCCACACTGTTGTCTGCTTCTCTGCTCACAGGACCAGTTGGAGCCAAGGGCCATGCCCCTGCCCACTGGTCTCAGTCCACACCCAGCTAGCCTCTGCTTGCCAGACCAGTTGGAGTCAGGGGACCACGCCCCCCACCTACCAGTCTCAGTCCATTGCCTGGCAAGCCTCTATTTGCAGGTTCTGTTAGAGTCAGGGCACTGCACTCCATGTGCAGGTCTCAGTCCTCACTGGGTAAGTCTCTGCTCACCAGCTCCACTGGAGACAGGGGACCACACCCTAACCCTTAGGTCTTGGTTCACATCCAGTAAGCCACTGCTCCAGGGTTCTGTTGTAATCAAGGGCCACGCCCTTGCTCTCAGGTCTCAATCCATGCCTAGCAAACCTCTGCTTGCAGGCCCAGTGGGGGCTTGGGAACAGCCCTGTCTGCCAAACTTATTCCAAACAGGGCAACCACTCTCCCGCTGTGGGTACCATCAGAGCTGGGGGTTCTACACTCTATCCTGCCAGACACAGCCTGAACCAAGGGTCAACACCACCACTGGCCCGGCATAGTCATAACCAGGGAACTGCTCCTCCTCCCACCCAGTGTCTCTTTCTTCCCACACCTTCTTTCTTCACCATTAGTCACAGATTCCGTCCTGATGTTTGGCAGTCCACACCATGCCCAGATTTCTCAGGACAAGACCAAATACTCTGTGCTCTGCAGGGTACAGAACTTCAGACAGCCATGTGAGGGGGAAAGGGTGGACTGGGAGTTTGGACTTGTGGGGGAAAATATCTGTTCAATTTTATGACTGGCGGGGTGGTGTCTGGGTTCATAAGTGGGACCTCCCTGGAGAAAGAGACCTGGAGTTTGGAGGCTCTCTCCAGTGATGTAAAATGAGAGGTCTTTTGTTACCTGCTCATTTGCTTAGGGAAGGGGTCTCCCGTCCTCTAGTTGATGAAAAATGAGAGGTCTTTTGTTACCTTCTCCTGCTTAGGGAAGGGGTCTCCCGTCCTCTAGCTGATCGGCTTTGTACCTGTAATTTGTTTTCTTGAATGCTCTTCCTTGGAGTTACGGCTTGCCGAATTTCTTTCTTGGCTGAGCTCGCCACCTTTGACTTCATAGAGTCCAATTCCATTCAGTTTTTCTTCCTCTGCTGAGGGTTGCTACCAGTCAGCCATCTTCCCAAAATTCCCCTCTTTATATGTTTAGAATGACACAGGGTTGACATGATGTTCATGTGCAATTTAAAATAATTTAATATAGTAAATTGCACACGAACTTTATGTCCACTCTGTGTATTGTGATTTGGGAAAAAGGAATCTAAACTCTTTCTTATCCTATTTGATCTTCTCTGGTAATAGATAAAGTTGGGTCCCCCAAGAAAGCAAAAAACAAAACATAAAATCCAAAACAGAATCTGTAGGGTGGAAGGAACTTCTGTGGCAGTGATCAACAATTGAGGTGATTCAATATACTCATGTAGCAAAATGAAAATTCAGATTTTCCAAAAGACAAAATAAGCTTTCAAGGCTTGTTTTCAAAATTATCTTTCACAGAAAACCTTAAATAGCCAACTATCTTTCTGCATCTATATTCACCCACAAGTTTTTCATGCCCAATGTTTTGAGGATGTATTTATATATAAAGCTGGGTGCATATTTATAAAATCATACTTCACTATCTTTCTGATAGAGTAACACAAAATTATTACCTAAAACAAAATTATTGACATTGTTGAGGAACACCTTCAAAGAGGCAGTTTATTATTATTTTCTAGAAGTATTGGAAGCCCTAAGCTCCTTACATGTTGTAATAAACCTTTTGTTTTTCCTCTTGAACAAACAAAGGGAGAAATGTTCAGGCACAATGGTGCATGCCTATAATCTCAGCACTTTGGGAGGTGGGAGGGTGATTTGGGGCCGGGAGTTCGAAACCAGCATGGCTAACAGAGTGAGACTCCATCCCAACAAAAAATAAAACAACTAGCCATATGCAGTAGCATGTACCTATAGCTCCAGCTACTAGGGAGGCTGAGATGGGATGATCACTGAAGCCTGGGTGTCAAGGTTACACTGAGCTATGACTGGGTCACTGCACTTCAGTCTGGGAGGAGTGGAACCCTGTCTCAAAAAATAAAAAAATAACCATTCAATAAAAATATAATAATAATAAAAAAATAAAAAACCAAACAAACAAGGGAGAAATATTTTCAGTTCTTGTAGGAGGAAGGGAGGCATGGCAAGTGTGTTTTCTACACATTCAGGTATGTGTTCATTAAGTTGAATCAAATGTTAATGGCAAAAAAATAAAAGGATAGATTATAAGATGAAAAACAATTACCTTAAACTTTGAGTTTTATGTGTAGGATCTCTTATTTAGACTGGTTCCTCATAGGTATTAAGCTTGCTATAAAGCTTCTCAAAAACAGTTTGGAGATATAACAGAATAGGTGCTATAATGGTATTTCCCAAAAGCACAATAAGGAAAATACTAGTAGTGCCTTACTTCTGTAAAGAGCTTTACCACTTCTAGTCTTGGTAGTCAAGCGCATGGCCCATGGTTCAGTAGCATCTCATCTCCTGGGAGCTTGTTAGAAATTTAGAATCTCCCTTGGCCCCACCTTAGACCTAGGAAATCAGCCACTGTATGTTAACAAGGTCCCCTGTGATTCTCATTCACATTAAGTTTAGAGAAGCTTCAGTCAGCAAAGTACTTTTACGTGCATCATCTCCCTTGCTAGTGTAGTGTGAACATAGAGGAAAGTGATATCAACCTTAGCACATGCAGGAATCATTTGAGGTGAAGGAAATGATAATGATAGCAACCGCTGTTCTTTAAGTCCACGCTGTGTTCCAGGTACTCTGCATAGGTATTCCCCTTACCCTCACCATACCTCACAAGGGAAATACTATTAGCTCCCATTTTACAGTGGAGAGGAAAGAAGCTCAAGAGGGTAAGTAACTTGCCTAAGATTACACAGCCAAGAAATATGTTCCCTGATCTCTGAGCCCCGCTCTTTCCAAGTGTTTGAGAACATGTTAGAATGGGAAAGGGATTGTAGGCTCAGCGCCCATAGCTCAGTTAGTAGGGCACCAGCCACATACACAGAGCCTGGCGGGTTCTATCCCTGCCCAAGCCTGCAAAACAACAATGACAACTGCAACCAAAACAAAAAAAAATATTGGGCATTGTGGCTGGTGCCTGTAGTCCCCGGCTGAGGCAAGAGAATAACTTAAACCCAAGAGTTTGAGTTTCCTGTGAGCTATGGCACCACAGCCCTCTGAGGGCAACATAGTGAGACTCTGTCTCAAAAGAGAGAGAGAGAGAGAGAGATTACAGAGGCAGATTTCAGCCTTGGCTATATTTTGGAATTACTTGGGGAGCATCACAAAGCACTGATACCCACCCTCAGAGATTCTGATTTAATTGGTCTCGCTTTTGGTCTTGGCATTGGGATTTTAAAAATCTCCCTTGGTGATTCTACTGTATACTCCAGTGTTGAGAACCTCTGATTTACAGATTGGCTAAATGTTTGGCCCTGTTAATGGTACCTCCCATCAGGAAACATTCACCTGCCTCAGTTTCACTTAGAGATTGCTGTCATTTGGAAATTCCAAAGTAGTAGGATAAGTACCTAAAGCATCTGATGCATTGTTACATGAAACAATCACATTAGGTTCAGGGAGAGAGAAACTGGTTGTGGCGATCAAGATCTGGCTAAATGTCTAAAGGCAGCAGTTAGGCTTATATGATGAGTGCAGTTCTCACAACAGTGTGGTTTCCTTAGTCGTCTTATGCCTCACACAGCCTGGTATTCATTGTCAAGCTGCACTTTACTTAAAACATTGTGTTTAGGTCTGCAGGTGGGTTTCAGTGTTAGGTATAGAAATGGATGAACATAAATACCAAAATTCTAACATACTTTATAATTTGGTAACAGGACTTAGCTTTGTGCTTTATGCAAGTATTTCATTTAAACCTTACCATACCCAATTTCTCAGGTAAGCAAACAGGTGCAGCAGAGAAATTCAGAGAAATTAAGCAATTTGCTGGAGCTGCATTTCAACTCAGAATAATTCTAAACAGTCCATGTTCTTTTCTCTTTACCATATTTTCTAACAGGAAAGAGGATCTAGCCCTAGAAAGTCAATCCCTGGGAATTCAAGATAGTTCAATAATTACAGTGGCTTTAATGTGAGCCAGAAACTGAGTTAAGCATCAGGGACCCAGAAATAAAGAAAGTAAGGCCATTGTCTTCAAGGCGCTCACAGACTTGAAGGGTAGATAAATGGACAAGTGCAGCACTGTAGAACAGAAAGGAAATGCAAGGCATGTATGTATTAATTATTTAAATTTTCTAATGGCTGCATTTCAAAAGGTAAAATGAATTTTAATAATAGATTTTATTAACCCAATATATCAAAAATATTATTTCAACATGTAATCAATATGAAAATTAATGATATTTTAAACTTTTTCTCATACTAAGTATTTGAAATCCTGTGTCTGTTTTACAGTATAGCATATCTTAATGTGGACTAGCCACATTGCACACGCTCAGCTGTCACATGTGGCCCCTGGCTGCCATATTCTACAGTACCGTAGAGAAACATTCAGGAAACCACATCTTCATTGTTTTTGAGGGAACAGAGATTAAGGGAGGTTAGCTGGGTTTTTTGCTACTATTTTCTCCTTTAAAGGGAACCTAAAAGCTCCATATTAGGAGCTTTTGCTACACCTATAGGCTATGTCCCTGAACTCAATGAAATCCTGCATTATATTTTTTTAGAGACCCTAGTTATTCTCACATATCAAAATTTCAGCAAAATTAGGGATATTCCAACTCCTGATAAAAAGTCTTTTCCTATCCCAATGTAGAGAAAAGCTACCTATATCTCTAAGGCCCAATGACCCACTGATTCCTCCTGCCTCTAAATACGTATTTTTAATAGAACCTGACTTTGTAATGATTATAGTTATATCAAACCTTCTAAGAATTAATCTAAACAATAAATGTTTTACTTTAATCTATTAGGATATTCTAAAAAAAAAAAAATGCAACTGGGCAGTGACATGCACTAGTCTCAACTACTCAGAAGGTAAAGACAAGAAGATTGCTTGAGCCCAGGGTTTCAAAGCCAGCCTGGAGAACACAGTGAGATATCATCTCTTTAAAATTTAAAAAAAAAATTGACTAGATCACAAATTGTGTTCTCTAGAACCCCTCTTTTGGGAGATGTGGATAAGGCTGTCTTATCTCTGTGATCAAATAATTTGGGATACTAGATCACCCTCCAGGAAATTCATCCCATGTATTACTATATGAAAGTCTCCGAGACGTCCTCTGTCAACTTTGTTTAACCCAGTGTTTGATACCCACTTGACCCTTGAAGACACATGCATCTCAAGATGTCTACAGTTATTAACATCTCATGGGACATGGCTTCTCTGTGAAGCAGGGTTCAGAAAACACAGAACTAAATGATCACTTCTGTTACTTTGCTGACTTTATATAGTGAGTGCCTTTTCCACTGGAAGATTAAGGCATAGAACCTTTACTTTTCCATCTGAGTTAACATTGCAGAGACTGGAGAGTTCCTCATTAGTCTATAGATCTTGAAAACTGACATTATTTCTCTGGAAATACTTCTTTGCACCTACTTAGACCAAAGTCACTGTGTGTCTAAGTGAAACATTATAGAAAGCAGGACTGGAAGAGGAAAGCAGAGCCTGGATTAACCTCAGATACCATGAGATAGTGGAACTGCTCCCCAACACTGCATTACAAAACACTGGAAACGTAGTTCTCTGCGGTCAAGCCCAACCATAGTTATGATTGTGATTTTGTTCAGTCTGAATAAATAAGTCAATCCAGGGTCAAGACCAATAATTAGGTTAAAATATCATGTGATTAGATAGTTTCATTATATTAAGAAAGGGCCACTTTTTCTTTTGGGGAACTCACTGGTCTTTTGTTGTCTAGCTGAGGGGCTATGATCAGGGTAGGATGTTCATTATCTCAGGAATTAGGGGACTCAGAATGCTGCAGTAAGTCATTTCCCATCTACTTCAAGTAGAGAGCTAAATTCATTCTTTTTCTTTGCTCCTTTCCAATCCCCTCTAGGACCAGAGCATTCCCTCTTGTTTCATATGTTGTTTTTCACCGCAGGGGTACAGTGTCTTTCAGTAGCAGAGAATACAGTGACTTTGCAGCTTTCTAATTTCCATTTTTCCAGATCCTCTAAGGATTGTAGATGGGTCTGTGCAGTTTCTAAGCCCCAAGTGTAGTATTTTTTTCACCTAATTTATGCAGATGCTTCATAAGAGAAAAACTCAGCCTTTTGTCTCTTATCCAGTTTTTTATAATGAGCTCTGCAACATTTTTTTTTCATTTAATGGATGAAGGAAGCATCACTGAATTACTTATGAACATATTTTTATGCTGAATAAATTTCATTAATGGTGTTTTAAAATCATTGTCAAGCCAATTGGCTTGTCTTATTAATGATTAGTGATAACTCTTCTTTTTTTCAAACAGATCCTTATGAACTATTGTATATAAGAAGCATATCATGAAAGAAATATGAGTCCTCGTGCTGCAAGCCTACACTGTATTGATTGGTACTGTTTTGTTACCAAAGTTCATGGTGTAAAAGCATTTTTCTTCCCCCCCTGCCCTGCCCTACTTATAAGAGCCTTTGACAGCATTTGTGGTCATTAGAGTGAGCACCTAGCAGCCAGGATGGTTTATTGTTTTCAGGCTTTCATATCTACCTGCACCTGTTACCCTGAGTTGTGGTTGTGCCTCCCTCACCAGGTTGTTAGCAGGAACCTCATGTTGATCAACCTTTATCTCTGATGCCTACTATGGTGCAAACGTTTTTTAAAAGAATGAGAAGGCATTTTAGCAAGTTAAGTCCAAGACAACAGAGATTAATGAATCAAGGTATTTTTTTCACTCTGGAGTACTCGCAGAACCTATCTAAGGACGTGCAATGAAAAATAGGCTCATACTAATAGTAACCAACTATATAACTCTGGGTAGTTTTCTCCCCTTCTTTGAACTTCAATTTCTACATCTGGAAAACTAATGGTTAATAACTTTATAGCCCTCCAAGTAATAATGTAATGATGAAGGGGTGGAGTTGAGAACTTTGTGAGCTCTTTGGAGGAAAGATCTTAGTCATTGTCATTGCCTATTGTTATTTCCCCGGGGATACAGTGTATTCGGGTTTAGTCCCTGAAGAACACAGAAGAGAGCTAGCTGGAGTCCTGCTGGTGAGACGTGGAAGATGAGGTTGGCTAGGCAGAGTGAACCTAGTTTAGATCCATCTTTCTAATATTAGGGAACCTATGGAACTTTGTCCTGAAAAACTTACCTCTCTCTTCTACCCCTACTCCAAGTGCATAAAGTGACAACCTGAGACAATTGGAGACACATGACTAGATCTCAAGTAAGCAATCTAGAGTTTATTTGGAAGTCACTGGGCATAGATAGTGTCTCCCCAAATGCTTCTTTCCCTACCTTTATCTTGTTCACAGAAGCCTTGGCTTATTATCCAGATGACATTAAGTGCTATTGAGTGCACTAGTTAAGAGCCTGAACTCTAGAATCAGACTTTCTGGGTTCAAATCCAGATGTGTGGATGGCTTTCTGGATGTGTGGCTTTGGGCAAGTTTCTTAACATCTCTGTGACTCATCTGGAATATGAGGATAATTACAGCATTTAACATACACCCTCTTGTGAGAATTAAATTAACACTTACAAAATGCCTAGAATAGTACCTGGTACAAAGTAAGTTATCAAAACTTTTAGCTGATAAAATGGTTATTATTATATACTTGGAATTGAGGTAGGGACTGTATCTATTATTATTCTGTCATCTAGTTGTAGATCTTATAGAAGGATTTGGCTATCACACAAGCACTTACAGGATGCTTAGAGGATGGCATCAAACCCCAAGAGAGCACAAGCCATGTACTTTAATCATGGGTAAATATCATGTCTCAATATGGCTTGCTTTATTTGAAGGTCAAATAGGGAGAGAAAGCAGAGATAAATGCAAAATTGCTACAGAATGAGAGAGGAGCAACAGTGATTCTTAAAAGATGAACAGACTTTTGAAAATTATTTACTGTCAGAACAAAATAGAAGTAGAAAATCATTAGAAGAAAGCAGGTTGTTATGGGGGAAAGGTCAGATGAAAAAGATGATGGGTGATCGAAGGAAGAATTCTAAGAAACATAAAAATGTAAAATCTGCAATAAAGGTAGAACTGAGCAGAACTGGTACAGTGGAAAGCTGAATCAGTGAGTGGAAGCTCTACTGAAACATAGAAGAAAAGCACAAAAAGATAGAAAGGAAAGAAAGAATTGGTAGAAAGCCCGGGTGTCCTCTTTTGCTCATCTTGCTCCCATATTTCAGTTGGCCGATATGTTGTAAGGTGACTTTGGCTGCCAAGAGAAGTTTGGGCCTGCTATACCCACAGGCTCTGCTTCTTTAGCTCCCTGGCCAATATGATAAAATAGTTTTTTTCCCCCATATTACCCCCACCTCATTTCATATGGAATCCCTTGTCTGGAATGATATAATCAAAAGTGGTTCTGCCCCAGCACTTCCTAAAAAAGCTTAGTCATTTTACATGGTAAGAACCCTATCAGAACAGTTTCTAAGATAAAACGAACTTTTTATTCTAAGGCAGAGTTGTAGAGAGCAATATAATTACCATCTTTACTACCTAAAAATGTGATAAATGATTACCTACATACTAAAAATAGGTATGGAACGACCTAAGCCTAAGCAAAGACCTATGGCATATGACCTTTCTTTAAGGTTTGTTTTAATCAGTACATATAACACGATCTCAATAATGTAAACGAAACAATCCACATAAAAACAAAACAGAACAAAATGAAACCACCACCATCAACAACAAAAACAGATTGTTAGGAACTGTCCTACAATGATAACAATCTTTTTCTCAGTCACTAGGTAAGATGCTTAGAGCTTTCTAAATTTTTTCTTCATATTTTCTACATTAAATATGGCAACAGGAATCTTTTGGCCATATTAAACAGAAAATTTATTTTGCAATGGCTGAAATAAATAGGGGGGTTTTCTCACAAAACAGTAATTGTGAGGTACCTGACATTGGTTCAGAGGCTTGATGATACGGAGGCTTATTTCTTTGTCGTTCTCTTGACCTGTCTCAGGTTCTAGTCCCTATGCCTCGTGATCACAGCGGGCTGCTAAAGCTGTGCACCTCATGAGCTGTTTAAATTAGTTGAAGAGAGAGAGCTGTATTCTCTTATCAAAAAAACAGTTTTCCCTAAAATCCTAGAAAACGTCAGCCTTTGTCTTATTGATCACAATAGTGTCATTTGACCAACCCTGGCTGCAAGGGAAGGTGGGAAAGTGAATATTTAGGTTTATAGCTCCAAAAGCAGAGGCAGGCAGGAGAGAAGGAAGAAGCTAGAAATTCATATCGTGTGAAACAACCTGTGCTATCTGTTACAAGCACTTTTTAATATTTATTTTTATAACTGGAAACTTTTTTCTGCATTTCTTTTTTTCAATTTCAAATTAACATGAGGGAACAAATTTTTAGGTTACATTATTCTCACTTGTAAAGTTCAAGTTGTAGGAGAGCCCCTTAACTCAGGGGGTCGTGCTGAACACCCTCACATTGTGCCCATAAGGTGAGATCCCACTGAATGCCCTTCTTCCCACCAATCACCCTCCCTCTTCCTCTCCCCTCTCCCTCCTCACCCCGCTTCCTTGCTAGACTGTATTTGTGTTTTGTCATTTGTATGTTATGTGTTTGTATATTGGTCTCATATTAGTATGGAGTACATTGGATTTTTTTTTTCCTATTCTTGAGATACTTTACTAAGAAGAATGTGTTTCAACTCCCATCTAGGTAAATGAGAAAAGATGCAAAGTCTCCATTGTTTTATAGCTGAATAGTATTCCATGCTATACATATACCACAAATTGTTAATTCATTCATGGATTGATGGACATTTGGGTTGCTTCCATGACTTGGCAATCATGAATTGAGCTGTAATTAAACATTCTAGTGCAAATGTCTTTGTGGTAATATGATTTTTGTTCTTCTGGGTCGATACCTAGTAATGGGATTGTGGGATCAAATAGAAGGTCAACTTATAGTTCTTTGAGAATTCTCTCTACTTACTTCTTGTCATAAAGGTTGTATTAGTTTGCAATCCTACCAGCACTGTAGAAGTGCTCCCTTCTCTCCACATCCATGCCAGCATCTGCAGTTTTGGAACTTTGTGATGTTCAATTTTGAATCTGCTATAGTCTCCATAGTGTAAACACATTCACACACACACACACACACACACACACACACAGAAACACTAAAAGAAAGCTACAGAGTTGCCTGCTCTGGGTCTGGAGACTAGTGGTAGTCTGCCTTAGGTTTCCCTGCTGGCTACTGTGTATGATCAAAGGAAGAAAGGCTTGGTGGCTTCTTTATATATACATGGAAAAAGTATATATGGAGTGGCTGGAGATAGGAGGGTAGGTGGATAGTTCTGGCAGGACAGACAGACAGGCAAAATAACCCACCCTCTCTGAAGTGTTATAGGAGGGTTGAGGTTTGTCATGAGCCAACAAATGTTTTGGGAAACCCAAGTTCAAGTGATTTCTACAGTGTGCCCTGGTCCTGTGAGTCTATAACTTGAATAGAAGAGGTAAATGTGGTTGCAGAATTAAAGTGGATCACAAGAGCTTTCTAGGAAACCATGTTTAATAGCATCTCCATGATGAGCATGAGTGAGCCAGCCTCAGGAGTTTCAATTTCTTAAGTAAATATCTCTCAACTAAACGGAAAGGGAGAAACACTGAAAACAGTAAATGCAGTCCCATTTGCCCTTTTCCATGTTTTTGAAATTGTCTTAACTAAAAGCCTGTGTAGGGCCAGGGTGTGGTGGCTCATGCCTGTAATCCTAGCACTATGGGTGGCAGAGGCGGATGGATTGCCTGAGCTCCCAGATTTGAGCCAGCCTGAGCCAGAGCTAAGACCCTATCTCTAAAAATAGCTAGACATTGTGTTAGGTGCCTATAGTCCCAGCTACTCGGAGGCTGAGACAAGAGGATCACTTAAGCCCAAGAGTTTGAGTTTGCTGTAAGCTATGATGCCACAGCACTCTACCAAGGGTGACAACGTGAGACTCTGTCTCCAAAAAAAAAACCCCATGTACTAACAGAAAAATGAGCAGAATAGATGAATCATTTGTTTTGCTAGCATTATACTTATATCTAGTTCGAACACTTCACACAATCATGGAGTTTCAATTTTCAATACAGTGTGAATTTTTAAAAGGCAGCTTTTCAGATCTGATTGTCTTGGGAAAGCAGATTTCTTAATTTACTCTCCAGCCTTGCTAGAAAACCCATCTGTCTTTATGATGAATTTGCAAGGTAAAATCATTTAGAAGGGCTGTTCTTTTGGCCAGCTCTTCTGTTTCTCCTCCCTTTTCTTGTCCATTTCCAGGGCTCCCTGTTGGTCTGGGAAGACCATACCATCTCCTCATCCTTTGTAGGCTCAGAAGGAAGGATGCTCCTTAGAGGGTGGGGCCTTTATCCTCACCCCAGCATGCACAACTAAATTCTGTAGGAGTTTCCCCCTCAGATTCTTGGAGGGGCAAAGTAACCCAGGGAAAAAAAGTTCTAGGATGGGAAGTGGTGGCCCAGAGTTCAGGTGCTAGCTCTGCAACATAGTAACCATGTGGCTTCTGTGAGTGTCTTCAAAAGCACATTTAGCAACCCTGTATTTGCTCTAAAATCAAATAAGATAATAAAGGTCCGAGGGCTTTGAAAACCGAAAAGTGCCATAAAATGTTAGATTTAATTCAGCTCAACAATGTAACAGTTTTGAAAATATTGAGTTTCAGTTATTGAGGTATATCCAGGTAGACATATCCCGTAGGTAGTTGGATTGATGAGACTAATGCTTAAGAGAGAACTCTTGAGCTAAAGGTGCCTGTTTGGGAGTCACATTCTTGGTTCTTGGTGTCATGTTATTAAATGAGATCCAAAAAGGAAAATTTGTATATTACATTATTATTATTGCTGCTACTATTTTTTATTGTTAGGAAGGTGTTCCCTTACCCTTATTAATAATTATCATGAAATTTGGAGGAATCCCATAGATAGGCATCTTTTAATTTATCTTTTTAATGAATTATATTTCACAGATAGGAAACTGGTGAAGAGGATCAGACAGAAGCCAGGTTTCTAGTTTCTCAGTCTTTTGCTTAAATCATTGGATACCAGCCCAAAGACTTTCCAATTAATTAGCTTTGATGATTTATTTTAACAAGTTCAATTGGATGACAGTACAGAAATGAAGTTGTTTTTTCAGATTATTAATTAGTAGTGCCAGAGTATAAAATTACCTCAAAGCACTGTTTCCTAACTTGTTGCTGTTGGCATTTGGAGTATGACAGCTCTTCATTGTGTCGGCATTTCTCACATGGTGCAGGCTGTTTAATAATCCTGGCCCTACCCACAACCTGCCAGTGTGGTCCTCCAGATTTTTTTTTTTTTTTGAGACAGGGTCTCTCTTTATAGCCCCAGGTAGAGTGCAGTGGTGGGATCATAGATTACTGCAGCGTTGAACTCCTGGGCTCAAGGGATCCTCCCACCTCAGCCTTATGAGTAGCTAGGACTACAAGCACATGCCACCATGCCTGGCTAAATAGAAAAAAATTTTTTGTAGAGGTGGGCTCTTGCTGTGTTTCCAAGACTGGTCTCAAACTCCTGGCTTCAAATGATTCTCCTATATTGGACTCTCCAAGTGATGAGATTAGTCATGAACCACTATGCCCAGCCTATTCTCCACATGTTTTGACAACTAAAAATGCCCTCTTTCCTATTTCCAAATGCCCTATAGGGGGACCTCCTATTCTACATGCACACACTAAAACACTTGAAGAAATAAGTTCTGGCTCAGCACCTGTGGCTCAAGTGGCTAAGGCACCAGCCACATACACCTAAAGTGGCGGGTTTGAATCCAGCCCGGGCTTGCCAAACAATGACGGCTGCAACCAAAAAATAGCCAGGCACTGTGGCAGGCACCTATGGTCCCAGCTACTTGGGAGGCTGAGGCAGGAGACTCACTTGAGTCCAAAAGTTGGAGGTTGCTGTGAGCTGTGATGCCAGGGCACTCTACCCAGGGGGACAGCTTGAGGCTCTGTCTCAAAAAAAAAAAAAAAAAGAAAAGAAAAGAAATGAGTTCTAATCTCATATAACATGCAGATATTAGCTGTAATATACTCGGAGTCCCTAATTTTACACTCTCCTTAGTTGAGATGATCTGGTCTCATCCCTTTGATACTTAGGAAATATGATGGCATCTGAGACTTACAGTGAATTATAATTTAGCAAAAGAATGCTAAAGGGAGACTATGGTAATTGAGGCTGTTTGGTATAATGCCTATACTCTAGAAAATGGAGCATCTCACTGTGGCAGTCACTGTTTCATTTGATCTTCCTAATAGCCTTCTGAGATAGATAAAAACCTGAGGCCAAGGGTAGTAACGTTCCCCTTAAGAGCACATGACAGGAAGTGGTAGAACCAGGAGTAAGGTATCTTCTGATTCTGGTCATGGTGCTTTTCTATCATAAAGCACTATCTCCAAGTAACTTGAACTTCTGGATCATTAAAGCTGGTAGAACAGCATCCACAAAACAAATCGTAGCACTTAAGCTGCAAGGTTGAGGAATGGCAAGCTAAAGGAGTAAGCAGATTACTAAAGCAAAGTCAACTGAGCATGTAAAACATTTATAAAGGAGTTTTTGATTATATGCTTGTTTATAACTTATTTCATTCCATAAAGGATTTCATTTAGCTTGTAACATCAGATGATGATACACTGGAAAGAGAAAACAGGATCCGGGAAAAGAGCCCAAACATGCAGCACTAGGGCTAGCATAGTTGTTACGTAGTTTCATATTTGAGTCAGAGCTTCCTGGGAGCAGAAGCAAAGAGAGAAATACAGTCATGCATCATTTAATCATGGAAATATATTCAGAGAAATGCATCGTGAGGTGATTTCATCATTGTGCGCAACATCATAGAGTGGACTTTCACAAACCTAGATGCTATATCCCACTACACATCTAGGCTATATGGTAGAGTTTTTCAAGCTTTTCTCATATATCGTGCCACACTTGAACCTATAGTCAAACTTCCTTGGCACTCTTAAATTATGTTGATTAAAAATAAAAGAGTAAAAAAAGAATATACTTACTGAGCTTTGAACTTCTTTTGAAAATAATTTAATAAATAATCGTTAAAGATTTTTGTGGCACACCTAAGATCCTCTCATAGCACACCCATTGAAAATCCCTGCTATATGGTATAGCCTCCTGCTGCTAGGCTAAAACCTGTACCACACATTACTGAATTGAATACTGTAGGCAGTTATAACAGAATGGTAAGTATTTGTGTATCTAAACATAGAAGAGGTACAGTGAAAATATGTTATTATATCATATGGGACCACCATTGCCTTTGTGGTCTGTCATTGATCACAAAATCATTATGTGGAGCATGACTGTCTTCACTGCCTAAAAGATGGGAACACAGCAGTACTTGGGGGGGAAGGGAAGCTGAATTCTAAAATAAATTTCTCTAGAAGGTTTTTATATAAGGGATTCTGGCGATAAAATATATGGTATCAATAAAAGTTTCATAGCAAAGTTTCATAGCACTGATTAATCAGTGTGCTTTTTCTAATAGGAATAATCAAAAACAAATCAACTAATCTGAGGGCATGATGATAACAGTTCGCTGAAGCCTATTCTGTGTGGGTCCAAAGTAATTTGGTTCAAGTTTACAGATTTTAGTGGTCTTACTGGATCTAGCACTAGATTTTAGAGCATCCAGAGGCACAACAACTCCTCAGGAAACTTCCATTAATAGGTGTCTCACACAGTCTGTGTTAGGATACAGTTTGAAATTATGGGCTGTGACAAAGGCTTGAAGGGTTGATATTGGATAGTGCCAGGTTCTGGTACAGTAACAGCCTACAGATCTTAAGGCCTAAAACAATGAAGTATTGTATTCATACAACACTTACCACAGTTGCAACCCTCAGGGTCAGCTCCTTAATCCAGGTCTCCTTGGCTCTATCTTCCTGTATCTGCCCCATCACATAGATTCTGTGGGTGGTGAAGCAGGGGAGAGAGAACAAGGTGTAGTGCACTTTCAGCTTTTACACACTTCTGTCTGGAAGTGACACATCACTTCTACCCACATTTCATTGGGCACAGCAATCACTTGCCTGTGCCTTGTTCTCATGAACAAGGAAATCCACACCTGTACACGGAAGAGACCCAGATGGTAGGAAACATTAGTAAAGTCTACCACAGACAGGGAAGAAAGGAAATCCAAGCCAAGTGAATGGGACAGGAAAGTTACTCACAGGTGGAAAAGGTAGGGCGGGATGGAGCAGGGGGTCTATGGGGCTGCTTTGTGGCAGGATAGATAGCATGGGGGGGGGGATTAGGCAGGGATGGCTGGGTGGGAGCAGATAGAGAAACTCTGCAAATGCCACTTTAATTGGTCTACACTGTGTAGGCCAGAGGGACCCTCTAAAGTTATTCCGGGAGATGGGGCTGGTTGGGGTTTCAGCAGCTCTCTCAGCATTTCAGTGATTTCACCCCATGACTTGAAACAAAAGAAATGTTTGTTTCATATTGAAACTGACTCCTTGTAACATTCTCTGCATTGCTAACTTATGAGGCTGCCTCCCACCTCTTATTGTGATCCAGAATGAAAACCAGGCACACTTTGCCTTTTCCAAACAGTGACTAATGGCGGGTCTTGGCCAGGCAGGCCCAGCATATTTTTCACTCTGCTCTGGGCTTCCCACCAAGTCTTTCACAGTGGCGCAGCCAGAGCCGTTAGGGATGCCTGTGCCTAGCACTTCCTACCTCATCATCCATCACCACAGCACCCCTCTCCAGCCACCTCCTTTTTAATAGGTTTAATTATTACTTCCTCTACTTCATGGCACAATTAATCTTTCCCACTGCCTCAGGATTTACAGCTGCACAGGCCCAGGGAATTCTGAGCTATTCACCTGCAGTCTTGGTCTTTATCCCAGGGAAGTAGGAAGCGGGGCTATGTATGAAAGCAGTGGAATATTCTTGGGCTCTTGAGGGCTCCAGGCTGCCTTCTTTTCACTGCTCATTCAGTCCAAGCCTTAGGGCTCTGTTCCCATTCACCCGCAAGAGGAGTCTGGAGGAGTGGGGCTGAGCAATTAGGACCTATTTCTCTGCATTTGGAGAAATATATGTATTACAAATAAATAATACATTTAGTCTATAAAATGCAGGCTCTATAACATAACCACATTTTATTTCCTACCAAAAGATAGGTAGTTTCCAGTGGAGTGTGGTTGTGAGAGGGAGGAACAGCGTACAGGGATTTTTCAACCTTGTTACAGCAGGCTCCTTAGAATTGAGGCAGAAGGGAAGGGCAACTGGGATCTGGGACAGAATGCCACCGAACTCTCGGTGTCACTGAAGACATTCTAAACTGCTGTTGAAGCAAAAGAAGATAACAGGCTCATAACTTCACCTACCCTTTGGAGGAGCAGGTGCAGCCTGTGGGTTTAGTAGAAAAAGTAGATGTAATCAAGTTAAAGAATGGCGAATAGATGTGTGATGGCCTGAGAGGTGACACCCACACGGATTACATCTGCTTCCTCTTACTACATTCCCGAGTCCCTCATGATTTTCTGTTCTCTAAAATATGTTTCTTGGCTCTCTAGTTACAAATTTAGCCAGGCCATCAATCTGTTCATATACAACTGCCACTAGCTTGGTTTGCCACAGCAGTATACAGATGTTAATAGAGAAGAAACAGGCACAGAATCATGTCTCCCTTTTACTCGAAGGCATTCTAGCTAAGGAGAGTGGGTAAAAGAGCCTGAACTCCTGAGACAGAAAATCTTAGTTCTGGTACCAGTCCTACTGCTTAGAGTCATGTGGGCCTGAGTAAACTCTTGACCCTTTTGGGTCTCTGAGACCACAGTACCAACCTTGCAAGATTGTTCTGAGGCATGAATGAGATCATGGAGCAGAAAGCCAGGCACAGAGAAGTTGTCAAGTAAAGCTTACCTGTCACAAAGATGCTTATGACTGAAGTCAAATGATAAGTTATTTTGAAACTACCTGTGTTAAAAAATATCTATACTTTTGCTGTCCTCCACTGGCAAAAACAATGGGGATTTGTCACCAGGTACATAGTTACCTGCAAATGTGTTAGATAAGATGTCCAATTGGTTGCACTTTTAACAAAGCACTTTGCTCTCTGGCTTTCATTCCAGACATCGGTTTACTAATCAGGTCTGTCCCCTCCTTCGCACCCCCAGACCTGAGGTATTTTAGATACCTATGGTGTAGAAGAATCAAATGTGAAACTTCAGAGGGAGAGGCTGCAGGGAACCTAAAGATGTTGAGGATCAGAATAACTTTAAAGAATAGCTACTGTCCCAGCTCATACCTAGTAAGACTAATAACAGTTACTTCATGTCTCCATTTTATTTTGAAAGGCGATGGACTGATAACTGCTAAGGGGTCTGCGTACACAGGGATAACCGCACACAGGTCTGTGAGTCCTCGCCTCAGCTTTGGACCATTCACTTAGATCTTCTCACTAGGCCTTGGACACGCTCTCTAAATACTGGTCATCCTGTGTTTAGATACCATGTTATAGTTTACAAAGCCTGTTGATACATACTATTATGTTTCCCATGCCATTTCTTTGAGATGTGAGAGGGATTTTTCCATTTCCCAAATCCTAGGTTTCCTCTGAGAATATCTGGGGATTTGGCTAGGATGGAGCAGAACTCAAACTGTTTTAAAGCAGAGGGGAAGAATGATTGGCCCTTAAGCCCCAGTTGGGTTGTGCACTATTATTAATCATAACAGTATTTTCAGTAAATGAGAAGGACGCTTTCATTATTTGTGGAAGTGCACTGAGGACTTACTTTCAGAGAATTCGCAAGGGAAAAGGCAGCCAGAATTCACTGCTAAGATGCTGAATGTTCTAGTTTTAGTATTTTTTCTATTCATGCCTCCCTAGGTCTTTGCTGGTAATGGTTAATAATAAAAGCACAATGTATTGAGCACTTACTTTGTCTCAGGCACAAATGCTAGTTTCTGCTAAGCATGATCTCATTGGACCTCACAACGGCCCTTTGAAATAGATATTCTTCTTCCCATGGCAGTGACCATTCCTGACCCATAGGTGGAGGCCTGCTGTGGCAATGTATAAATCCATAACCATGTGTCCTTTCTCCACACGCCCTCGTGAGAACTCAGCTTTGTGAGGATCTTCTGCCCCACTAATCTTCATTTAATTCCCCTCCCTGCAGCACGTTGTCACCTAGCACGCCCCTGCTGACAGGCCCTCTGTAAGTCTTCATCTGAATGACGGCCCTAGAAAATCAAGCTGTGGTCTCGAAAGGGAAGGAGGATCTGCAGATTATCTCCTCAGCATGTGCAGTCACTCTGCTGGCAGCTCTCGGGGCTGCTTTTATGTTGCTTCAACAAAGAGAAAGGCTGCCAAGAGTGTGTAATGTTCCGTTCAGAATTCCCCAGGCTGGCAGCCGCCGGGACAGTAGAGACAGAGGGAACATGAAACATTCCCAGCTCAGCCACATCCATCTCCTTACCCTTGTCTGTGTGTGGAAGTCTTTGTTTTGAGAATCTTCCTCTGGTTCTTTATAGGCTCTTGGAAATGTAAGATGAGGAGGAAGGGAGGAGAGAGCAGGAGAGTGCATAGAGAAGCTGGCTGGAGATCAGATCATTTTGCCATACCCAGCAGGCAATTTCTTTCACAAATCATTGAACCCTGGGTAGCCATTACCATCCCAACTGCTTCCTATTAACTAGCCCAGACTCTTAAGGCCTTGAGAGTAAGAGAAATAGAATTCCTTCCTTTTCTTACACTCTAAATACTGCTCAGACCATTTTTACATCCATGTTATAGTTTGTAAAACATATTGATACATATGATTATGTTCCTTATACCGTTTCTTTGATTATAACCTGACCTTATAAGTAAGAAAAAGCAAAAATTGCCAAAATATTTTCAATTAAAAAAAATAAGAAAACAAAGGCTCAGAGACATTAAATGACTATGTCAAAGACACTCAGCTGAATAAAGTGGGAGGGAGGCTTGTAAAACAGGCCTTCTGACTTCAATCCTGGGCCTTTTCTCTTATTCTGTGCCCTCCCAGCGCGAGCCAGGTTCCTGTAGGCTGAGGTGCACACCGCCCTGTAGGAGGGCAGCAGGCGAGCAAGGAGATCTTGGCTTTGGTGGAGATTGGACATACTTGAAAACCAAGCATAACTCTGATCACCTTCTCTGAAGGTCTCTCGCTGCTTGCTTCTGTTATCACATTAGTACCCAAGCGATCACATTGGCTTACAAAATCATTGCAATAAGGTCCAAAGGCTGTGGAGGAAAGAGGTCATTGCAAAGACATCATCGTGGGAGAATATTCTCTGAGGGTGATGTGGGCTTCTGCTGCACTCCCTAGCACTGGCTCTGTTTGTTACCTTGGACTCATGGAAGGGCAGATATTTTGATCCTCATTTTAGAAATGATAAAGCTGAGGAGAGAATAAATGATTCATTTCTTTTAAGGATACATGGAAATTTAAAATGTAAAAATTTTTTTAGATAAAAGTAGTTTAGGAATACATGTTAAATTCAGGTCTTCAGAACTGAAATGTTTCTGTCACTAATAATTTTTCATCATTAAAAGGGTTCCAGATGATTGAAAAGCTTAGGTTTTCTAACCTTGAAACAGGTTCTGAAAAGCTCTGATTGGATGCCCGTGACGTCTCCAAACCCAGGGGAGTGGCCAAACCCAATCCCCAGGAATATTCCTGGTCTTACTGAAACACAGTCCACAGATACTTTTTTTTAAAAGTCAAAGATTATGTGTTTCTCATAGAAAAAAATTTTTAAATTACAGACAAGAAAAAAATCCTGCAGTTCTACCACCCAAAGATTATTATTGTTAATGTTTAAATAAACTTTTTGCTATATGTGTTTACTGATATGATATTATGATATAAGATATTATGATTTTTGATATGATGTGTATACACATATGATATTAAAGTTTTTATAAAATATTCTGTGGCCATATAGCCCCTTAATATATTACAAATTTCTTTCCCTGTCAATATATAAACTACCTTATCATTTGTAATGTCACCATATTTATTCCATTGTATTTTTATCTAGTTTTAGTATTTACTTATTTTTAAATTATGAAATATTTTACTCATTAAAAAATATACAGAAGAATTATCATAGTTTATTTAACCTCTGCCCCTTAAGAACGCCCTTTCCTGGAAGCATATAATGATTTCAGTAACTAAATTTTACTCTGCAGTTTATAATGCACTTGCTTGTGTGAAATAATAATTTCATTTGATCTTCACTACCACCCTCTAATGCAGCATTGTTTCCTTGGTATCATGATTATTATTTTCTTCATTTTGTAGATGAACCTACACAAAGCTCAGAGAGGCTAAATAATTCACCTGACACCTCAAGTCCAGTTATTATCAGAGAGATAGCTGGGTCCCAGGGCTAGGCATGGCTCCTGTGGCAGGGCACATCCCCCACAGCAGGCAGGGGAGGGAGTCAGGACCAGCACAGTGGCCCACCCTGCACCTCTCCTCACCCTCCTCTGACTTTAGCATTGATCGTGTGTACTGACAGTATTTGTTTCTTGATGGTGTCCCTTTTGACCTTGTGTGCTGTCTGGAGGCAGAAGCTTCTATCTACATTTCTCTCTCTATCTCTACTGCCCACCGCCAGTTCTAATGTACAACAAACATTCATTTGTTTGCTGGGTGAGTGAATGAATGAATGAAGGGTGTGTAGAGGTGAGCAAATTGCGGAGGCTGGGTTTTGACAGCTTGCTTTCTGAGTGCCTCTATTTTCAGTTCAGACATTCTAACCAGATCTCACCTTGGTGTTTTTGAGTTTTTTGTTCTGCACATTTTAGTCACCTCTGCAAAGGTTCCATGTTGATGTATAGAAAAGTGTGTTCAAAACCAAGGACAAAGAGAAAACTGTTTGCTTACTAGGTTTTCTCCACCTTTTCTAGTATAGCCCCTACTCTACCCTGACTGGGATGAACCAGGCTCTCCTTAAAGCCACTGCATAAGTTATTGTTATACTAACCCTCATTTAGAACAGCTTTACAATTATGATATTTATATATCTCATTTTGAACTGCTTATTAAAACAACTGCTAAGCTTAGCAGCTACAGCAGAGTTGGTGAGAATTATCTGAAGCACTATTATTGTGATTGTAAAAGCAGTTTAGCAGTATTACAAAAAATTTTAGAACAGAAATCACTAAACTCATGTCACCTAACAAGGCAACTATTTTTAGTTTTGCATTATCCCCTCCAGGTCTTGTCCATATGCACATATTTATTTTCCTGGTTGTTGTCAAAGGAAACATGCGGCATTGTTTCCTGCTTTTTCCCCTTGACCTGACTATATCTTTCCCATTTTTCTGCATAGACTTTATAAATATCTTTTTAATGACTGCATAATCTTCAAGTGAGTTAATACACCAAAATGTACTTATACAGTCCCCTAGTGTTTGGCATTTAAGATGTTTCTGATTTTCCACTAGTCCATAATGCTGAGGTAAAGATTATCATATGTACTGTTATGCAAGCTTTTGTGTTTGTCAGATTATATCCTTAGGATACTTTCCTTTAAGTAAAATTGCTGGGTCAGAGTAAGAGCGTGTTTGTGGGTCTTGCCATGACACTGCAGAAAGGTTGCCCCTGTTTATCTCTCCAAGCAGTTGATATGTTTACCAATTTCAGGGCAACCTCATTAGTATAGGGGTTGTGTTTGAATTTTTTTTTTTTCTAATTTTGTAGACATAAAATGGTACTTCAGGGTTGTTTTATTTTGCATTTCATTGATTATTAAAGAAAATTAGCATGTTCCCCTGTGGTTACTCTTTGTATTTCTTTGTATGTGAGTTGTCTGCTAGCACTTGCTGTTCTTTGCTTATTTTAGTAAATTGGGGCCTTGATTTTTTTTTAATTAAACTGAATGAAACCTTTATACGCAATAACTGTTGAATTTCTTCATATGTTTCATATATTTTCCAGTGTTGTGTTTGCCTTTTAATTTTAGATAAGTATTTGTAGCACAAAATTTCTTAGTTTTGTAATCAAATCTGTCAGTGTTTTCTCCTTTTGCTTCAAAGCTTAGAAAGCTATCCTCCCTCTGGAGATATGATAAATATTTAATTCTACCTTCTGTTATTTTAAATTCTTTAATTCATCTGGATTATACTTTACTATAAATGGAGTTGCAAATTACATTTCTTTTAAAGTTGCTAATTAGTTATTCCAATTTTATCCTGTTCTTCCATTCTCAGGAATCATACACCAGATGAAAGGTGATTATGACACTGCACTGAAACTCCACAAGACCCACCTGTGCATCGCCCAGGAGCTGAGTGATTATGCAGCCCAGGGCCGTGCCTATGGGAATATGGGCAATGCTTACAACGCTCTGGGCATGTACGACCAGGCAGTCAAGTACCACCGACAGGAGCTGCAGATCTCCATGGAAGTGAACGACCGTGCCTCACAGGCCTCCACACATGGGAACCTTGCTGTGGCCTACCAGGCTCTGGGGGCCCATGACAGGGCCCTGCAACATTATCAGAACCACTTGAACATTGCCCGGGAGCTGCGAGACATCCAGAGCGAGGCTCGAGCCCTCAGCAACCTGGGTAACTTCCACTGTTCTCGGGGAGAGTATGTCCAGGCTGCCCCCTATTATGAACAGTACCTCCGGCTTGCTCCTGATCTTCAAGACATGGAAGGAGAAGGGAAGGTCTGCCACAATCTTGGCTATGCCCATTACTGCCTTGGAAATTACCAGGAGGCGGTGAAGTACTATGAGCAGGATCTGGCACTGGCCAAAGACCTTCACGACAAATTGAGCCAAGCAAAAGCCTACTGTAACTTGGGCCTAGCATTCAAGGCTCTGTTGAATTTCAGTAAAGCTGAAGAGTGTCAAAAGTACCTACTGTCTCTAGCCCAGTCCCTGAATAATTCCCAGGCTAAATTTCGAGCCCTAGGGAACCTAGGTGATATATTCATCTGTAAAAAAGATATAAATGGTGCAATAAAATTCTACGAGCAGCAGCTGGGCTTAGCTCATCAGGTAAAGGATAGAAGACTGGAGGCCAGTGCATATGCAGCCCTAGGCACTGCATACCGAATGATCCAAAAGTATGACAAGGCCTTGGGTTATCACACACAGGAACTGGAGGTATATCAGGAGCTGAACGACTTGCCAGGGGAGTGCAGAGCTCATGGGCACCTGGCCGCTGTCTACATGGCCCTTGGGAAATACACAATGGCATTCAAGTGTTACGAAGAGCAGCTGGATCTAGGGCAGAAGCTGAAGGATCCGAGTCTAGAGGCCCAGGTCTATGGCAACATGGGCATCACAAAGATGAACATGAATGTGATGGAAGAAGCCATTGGCTACTTTGAGCAGCAGTTGGCCATGCTGCAGCAGTTGAGTGGAAACGAGTCTGTGCTCGACAGGGGCCGGGCCTATGGAAACCTGGGGGATTGCTATGAAGCCCTGGGTGACTATGAAGAAGCTATCAAGTACTATGAACAGTATTTATCTGTTGCCCAGAGTCTAAATCGCATGCAGGACCAAGCCAAGGCTTACCGGGGTCTGGGAAATGGACACAGGTAAAAATGACCAAGGACAAATGTGATTGATAGTTCTGCACAAAACAGTGGTGACTTCATGTCTGCATGGCCATTTATTAACTCCAACAATTCTTTAAACTAAGCAGGTGATATTATTTCCCTTATGCTATGAAGGAAGAAACTAAAGCCCAGAGAGGTTGGATTAAGACCTAAGATACACAGCTTAAAAGGGACATCTGAGGGTCAAACCTAGGGCGCTCTGACTCCAAATGCAATGCCTGTTTGACAACATTATAATGAGCAGGTTAAAAGAGATGCTAGGGATGGGAAATGTGAATGAACCACTTTCTCAGATCTTTCCTGAATGCCTCCCACATTATATGACTGTGTTTATTAATATGACATATGTACCCACCAATTACTTGGACCTCATTGTGTTGCTTTTAGGAAAATTCACCTGATAGTAGGGGGGATGAATAATCACAGGTAGGTACCATGCATCACTCTAGGCACTGTGCATAGATATCTTACTTATAGTTACACCTGTTTTGTACTACTGTACATCTGTTATCATCTGCTGTGGGATGTGGGATTTATTATCACGAAAACTGAGGCTCACAGAAAGGAATTCACATGCCCCACCCAACTGGTTTGGTCTGCTGCCAAAATCCATGTTCCTTCTGTTCTTATCATGTCATCTCTTAGCAGCACAAAAAGATACACTGTTGGCCAAGCTGATGCTTTTCTCCTGGATGTGGGGAACCCAAGAAGGTGTCTGTGTCTGCAGAATATATGGCCCCCACCAGATAAGCAGGGGATTAAGGCTCCTGGAGTGGAGGAAGGGCAAGGGTCAAACTAAATCTTCACCCACAGAGTGCTCTGAGAAGCTCAGGGTGAAGGATTTATAGCCACTGTAAAGTGATTTCTAAAACATAGTCTAAGCGGTAGTGGAAATTGGGAAGCCCAAAGAACCAAACAGTTCACTTGCTATCATTGTGCCTATTAATATATTTTATGTTTCCTCTGGGGTGTATATCCCATTGAATCTCCAGCTCTTGGGAAGGTCACTAAGGGATGACTTTTGAATTGCTTTCCAGATTATGAAATTCCTCTGCATCTCACTCTAAGGGCACATGATAGATTTTAGCTAGAAGAGGAGTTAAGAGCTTCTATAGTAAGTGACAGTGACAAATGCTTTTCATTTTCTCAGGGGCTTTAGCATGTCTGCACCTGCACAAAATAATATCATTGCTTTTCTGTCTACATCCCCACAGGGCAATGGGGAGCTTGCAGCAAGCCCTTGTGTGCTTTGAAAAGAGGCTCGTGGTTGCCCATGAGCTCGGGGAGGCCTTCAACAAAGCCCAGGCCTATGGAGAGCTGGGAAGTCTGCATAGCCAATTAGGGAATTACGAACAAGCCATTTCCTGTCTTGAACGCCAGCTGAACATTGCTAGAGAGATGAAGGACCGAGCCCTGGAGAGTGATGCGGCCTGTGGTCTGGGGGGCGTTTACCAGCAAATGGGGGAGTATGACACCGCCCTACAGTACCACCAGCTTGATCTTCAGATAGCCGAGGAAACCAACAACCCCACATGCCAGGGCCGAGCCTATGGGAACCTGGGCCTGACTTATGAATCCCTGGGCACCTTCGAGAGGGCTGTGGTCTATCAAGAACAGCACTTGAGCATTGCTGCACAGATGAACGACTTGGTGGCCAAGACAGTGTCATATAGTAGCCTCGGAAGGACCCATCATGCCTTGCAGAACTATTCCCAGGCAGTCATGTACTTACAGGAAGGTAGGTGAAAGATCTATTGTGTTCTCTTGATCTACTTGAGCTCAAGTACAGAGTCAGAAATTAATACCCTCCCTGTCTAGAGTGAACAACACATTTTCCCACAAGTTGAACCAAGTGAGATTTTCTTCTCTAAAATTCTAAGGGTCTGAATCACAGGAAAAGGAGCATCTTCTCCACGTTTTATTATCCATCTAGAAAATATCTAAACTATCAAAACTATATAGAAATCAGTTCTGACATGGCAGCGGAGGTCTGATCCAGAAGCATCAGTCTGTGAGTACGCGAGCAGTCAAGCAGGCTTCCTTCCCAGTGTTTATTACCTACAGTTCATGGGCTGGTGCCACTGTCGGGTCTTGTTCCATGCAGGTCTGGAAACTGGAACCTGGCCATCAGGTCCCATGCAGTTTCCTGAGCACAGTTGGTCCCTGGCTCTTCCTTCCTCCCAAAGCACAAGTCTCCCAGCAGTGTGTTTGCCCTCCGCGTCTGAAAGCCCTTTCTCTCTCACAGGCACGTTAGATCCTCTCACCCTAGAAAGGAAAAAGAACAAATGCTCTCTGCTCACTAGTATAAGGAAATAGTTGCTGACTTTAAGCAAAACTCTCATTTATAGTTAGCATATGTAGTTTATTTAATCTGATTTAATTCTCACAATAAATAACTTTGAGAGATGTATCTTTTTATTCTTATTTTTGTAACTAGTTCGGGAGGAAGGCTCAGCCTGGGTTTTCTGACCCGGGAACTACATCCTATCTGGAGTGTCTAACCTCACAAGAGCAAAGCAGGGCTGGGCAGTTGTATCCCCTGTTACTCCTGAGCCCCAATAGGGAAGCCTGGAGGGAGGGAACCAGGAAGCAAAGTGGGGGATGGGAAGGGGATGCTAGTTTGCTGCTCTCCTCTGCAAGGCCCAGGGATTGTGCTGACTTGCAGGATGGAGGTTACTAAGAGGCTGGAAGCTCTTTCCTAGACTTTATTTGACTCCCGCTCTATCCAGTCGGGGCTCTGCCTCAGTGCATTAAATGGGAATGTTGGCTTTCGATTTCCTAAAACTTGACTGTGGTAAAATTCCAACAGACCAGGAACAATTCTCAGTTGAATTTGTGAAAACTATTAAATTCAGGCCCAGTATATGACAACCTTTCAGCTGTGTTCTTTTGCACTTCCTGAAATACTGTTTCCATGAAACAGCTGGTTTACCTGAGACATTGTAACATAATTCTATCTTTATGGGAAATACTCGAGTTCACTTTTATTGTTTCTTGTAATTTTTTCAGTCTTGTGGAGATTTAAAAAATCTTATTTGTAGCATCTCCTTAGTGTCTATTTCATGGATGCATCCATTAGAGAGCCTATAACTGATGCCTTCCTTCGTGGGCCAGACCAGATGCCTCTTTTCATGAGCTCTAAGTTGGTATAGGTGCAGGACACCTGGAAGGTGCTTTCTCAGTGCTCTGAGTTGGGTCTGTAGCCCAGGGGTCCCTCAAACTTTTTAAACAAGGGGTCAGTTCATTGTCCCTCAGACCATTGGAGGGCCAGACTACAGGCCCTGGGACGAGTCGGCTGCTAAGCAGGACAGGCAGTGGCGGCAAAAACACCTGGCGGGCCAGATAAATGTCCTAGGCGGGCTGCATGTGGCCCGCAGGCTGTAGTTTGAGGACACCTGCAGTGTAGCCTCTTGCAATGAGGGACTGGTTCAGTTCCCCATGTTCTCTCTCTCCCAGCTTTCCTAGGGGAAGGGGTTACAGATAGCATTGCCCTGCCCTTGGGCAGTAGAATCTCACAGGTGGGCATGGTGCGAGTCTTTTGAATAAACTGTCCAGATGATATGGATGGACATCTCTCATTAAAACTGCTGCTTTCATCCAGCCTTTTCTCTCTTTGCAAATGAAGAAGGGAGCGCAGAGCAATTTAGTGACTTTCAGGGTTATGTGACCAGTCCCTGGCTAACTAGGCTCCTGGAGCCCAGACGAGAGGCTCAGATTCCTAAGAGGAAAAAGCAAGTAGAAGCTGGGGCAGGACAGATACCATGGGCTTGTAACTCTTCATTTTTGAACCCAGAGAGTGTCCCACAAGCTGGGAATATAAGAACAAAGCAAAGTCCCTGTGTTCACAGAACATGCTTTCTGAGGGAAGAGGGGAGTCTCAATGAATTTTACTTGCCTCATTGACCTCAACCCAGCAGGGACATCTGTCTTGAAGAATTAATGTGGTTAGCTTGTTGTAGGTTAAAATAACCAGTACCCTCCTGGGTTTCTCCCAAGAACCCTCTTCTTTCATGCGTGTTCCTATTCTGTGAGTAGTTTTAAAAATATGAATTATTGATGTACTGATAGTACCAGCTACTCTGGAGGCAGAGGCAGGAGGATTGCTTGAGATCAGGAATTCAAGACTAGCCTGAGCAACATAGTGAGACCCTCCATCTCAAAAATAAAAGAACTATTTGTAGATTTTTGTTGTTGTTGTTCAATGACATGATTTAAACTTTTCTAAGCTTTCTGAATTATGTGCATTTTGAAATGTGTATTTTATGAACTTGAACCTGAGTATCACTTTTCTCAACTGACTCAGTTCCCTTTCAGAAGTCTGAAGTTGCACAGTCCCACCGTGATCAGAGGCAGTCTGCCATCCACCCTGCATTAGATTAGAAGGAAGTCCTTCCTTTGTGTGTGCATTTGTACTGTACTGTGGGATCCTTTGTGATGTCTCTGCAGAAGCTATCTTCTGTGTACAGTGAGCAGGATAATGAGGACAAAGTGATTCTGAGAACTGCTTAGTGACCAATACAATAAATGATTGCCCTCAGATTTGGCTCTTATAAAGCCCTGGAGGTTGCTGGTGTCCTGAAACCCAGAAGCTTGCTGTGAGTAAGTGACCCAAACTGCAGGTGCCTTTCTGAAGGCCCTTAAAATGAGGATGGCCTCATTTAAGGCTTTTGACTTGCAATAGCACTTGTTTTGCAACCCCACTGAGGTGCATCAAAGTCTCAGACTTAAAGGAAAAACAGATTGGACATGAAATGTGTCAGTAGCATCAGAAACAGAAGGCAGGGTCAGGCTGTGTATGTATTCTGCTTTTAGGAGAACATCATATATGTCTCCCCTCATCTCTGATTAGATCCTTTGCACATGAGATAGGAAAAAGTGTTATCTTGGCTTTTGCATTTAACTGTCAGGAAGAGCTTTCTCAGCCAGGGAAATTTGACGAATCAGTCAGATAAATTTATCAGCCAGGAGTTTTATTTGCAAAGCTAAGGATTTCACATCTGGGAGGGCGGCCAGGTTGGGTTTCATTTGTTTCAGTGTTTCTGCCTGCCCTGCAGACCTGTCTCCTGCTGATAACCATCACCTAAGCTCTTGCTGGGGCATCTTGAAGTGTCCTGGAAATGTCACTACCAGCACTGAATTTGAAGAGAATGCTTATTCTGCTGTGGCAGCTTCCACTCTTGTCCTGCATTTTATCTGTCTTTGTTGTTAACATTCTTTACATACACCTGAAGCGAGTTACCCTCTGGGATTCCTTGGGAGAGTGGAATTATCTGTCTTCTGTATTTCCTTAAATTTCTCTGTCTGATTTCAGGTTTAAGGTTAGCTGAACAATTGGGTCGAAGAGAAGATGAGGCAAAAATTCGCCACGGTCTTGGCCTGTCCCTTTGGGCTAGTGGAAACCTGGAGGAGGCCCAACACCAGGTGAGCAGGAAAACCCCTGACACAAGTGGATTTTGTTTCCGGAAGCATGGAAGACCTGGGGATTACTGTCCTAGTAGTGATGGCGTTTGCCAGAGGTGCTGACCTGTACTGTTGAGTTAATGTGTAGGATTTCCCGCCTGTCCTAACTCAGAAGTGTTTTCTTTCTCGTTTATGTGATAGATTTCTCAGTAATTTCTTTGGAATTCTTGTTTTATGTGCTGTTGCTCCTCATTAAACTTGAATATGAAATCATAATCATTTCATAACAGAGGTATTATAAAAGAATTCCTAACTATGGATTTAATGCCTTGGTAGGTTTCTAGACACATAGATATGATTTCTTTCTCTCACTCTGTCGTGGTAAGTCTGTCTTTCTTCATTTGTACTGATGGTTGAAGAGAAGTCAGTGTTATGCTGGCTCTGGAGATGAGAAGCATCCCTAGAGCTGTGGGCTTCCTCTGTTAGGTAGGAGGAGTAGTGAGATGGCTGCACCTGAGATTACACACACATCAGACAGCCAGGTGAGGTGTGCTAGGCAAGCCAAGCCTCCTGACCACAGTGTTCATGGGAGATGAGGACGTGATGTGACAATTTGTGCCAAAGCATCCCAGACTGTTAGGGTGTTTTATTGTACTCTTAAAACTATTAAAGGCAATTTAAAGAATTAATTCTCTAATTTCCTGGTTGCAAAAATTAAATCTTGTGAATTTGCAATTTTCAGAGTATTTTCCGCTCACTGAATTTATTCCTCAGAATAACCCTGTGAGGTAGAGTCACTGTCTTCTTCATAGAAAGAAAGAAATTGAGGCTCCAACTCTTGCCAAAAGTCACACAGCAAATTAGCAGCAGAGTTAGGAACACATTCTTCTCTCTTAGCTCTCTCCTGGTCTAAATCCCTTAGTCTTAGAATTGTTCTTTTTAAGTTTAGATACATTTAAAGTTTGATCCTGTGTTTCTAACATGTAATTATCAGAGTCAGAAAAGTCTTGCAGCCTTAGTGCTAGAGAAGCCCATTAGAGCAACAGGGCATTGTCTCTGTGTGGAATGTCAATTTGCTAGTCCCTGGTGTGTCCATGTGAGCAGGTGTGAATCCTTGGAAGCTTGTCCAGTGAAGACTTGACCCTGGGGCAATGCAGTAGAGGGCAATGCTTGATTCGGCTCTGTAGCACTGAACCACCTGCAAAATGTTTTGTCTAATGTTTTTGCCATTGGGGTTTGCCTACCAGGCTGTAACAGCGATAATTTTCCCAAGCCTGTGTGCCCCATTGCAAAAAACTATCTCCCCCTGACATTGTGGCACTCTCTTCTCCTCAGCCATACCTAAGGAGCCATTTCCAGCATACCTGTTCCACTCCCATCCTTACTCATGGTGAGGCATGTATGTGGTGAATTATGGTTGCCTGATAACAAGAGGAGAGGTTTTTTGTTTTACTAAAAATCAGCACTTAGTTGGATTAATAGCTGATTCTTTTTTACATTCTTCAAACTATAAATTTATAATCCCTGTATTTTAGATCACCTTTATATATCAAAAATTGATTATATAAGTTATAATTGACTGGGTATGATCTGATGCTTTTTCAGATCCGCAGGACCTACCTGGAAATAAAGATTCACCCTTTCAAACCTTTAAAAATGTTTAGATCGTATACCAAGACATGAGCAAAAGTTTTCTTTTCTGGCAATGGATGATGTTTTTCATCCCTACTTACAGCTTTACAGGGCATCGGCCTTGTTTGAAACGATCCGGCACGAGGCACAGCTGAGCACTGATTACAAACTGTCCCTCTTTGACCTGCAGACGTCGTCCTACCAGGCCTTGCAGCGGGTGCTTGTCAGCCTAGGTGAGACTGCGTGGGGTTCCTGTTGGGTATGTGCATTTGCTGCCCTTACATTCAAGTCAGTTAGTGACCACTGTGACAAAATATGATTTTTTTGTCACAACAGTCTATAAAGCTGGAACACACCCAGCCATTGAACATCCACTGATTTCTTCACCATAGATTGGTAGAGCACCTACTTTGTGCTGAGTGCCAGCCCTGGGGATTTACGGTCAAGAAGGCCTAGTTCCTGACCTCAAGGAGCTCTTAGCCTGTCTACAGACATAAGTCATTGAGTCTAGGATAGTGCAATTGGCACTGGGATGGAGTAAACTCAAATGCTGTACAAAGTTGCTTGGCTGGCAGGCCCAGGAGCCAGAGAAGGTATCCCTAGACTTTCCCCTAGGCTCCCTCTCTCTCCTGACACCTGGTTCAAGCATGTGACCTAAGGGGAAGTACCTGAAGACACTTGGTTTCCTATTTCTTTAGCCACTCATCTTTCTATGTGGCCGTCTAATGTTTTTGCCATTGGGGTCTGCCTGCCAGGCTGTGACGGCGATGATTTTCCCAAGCCTGTGTGCCCCATTTTGCAATTGAGTAGCACACATCTTCCCTCACCTGGGCTGTCACAGCCAGCCCTTTCCAGCTCCCCTGTCACCTGGGAGATATCTCTTAGAACTAACAAAGTCTTTGAACTTGAATGTCGAGGCCTTTTCAATAACCTGTCCTTTGCTGTATGTATAGGAATACTCAAGTTTCCTCTTAAAAAATGTATCTATTAAATGTGCTCATTGCCTAGGATTACAATTTATCTATTATAAATCACAGTGTTAGGTCTGTCTGCATTTTGAGGCTGATTTTCCAGTGTGCCCCGAAATTGCCCCTGCTGTTCCAGTTAATAACTTAATAGAGTAAAAGAAGACATTTGCATACGCACATGTAAATCTCCACTTTTACTGATAGCACAACCACAGGTAGGAAGGCATCCTTGGAGTGCTATCAGACCTGCAGCATCTGGTCTCCTGCTTTTGCCTGCTCTTTTTGGACCCTAGTTCCAGCAACTTTAGCATATTTATATTTATGACACAAGTAAATCCTCTGTGTTGCATTCCTTCAGTATGGATAAACAATCCTAACTTGAAAGTTTGTTGTTATATGTGTTTTTGTGCCTTCATATTGGTGCATTAGCTTTTGAAGTAGATTATAGACAAGTTTCTTAAAGGAAATAGGATTAGAAATTGGATTGAAAGGCTGAAGAAAAGCTTGAAAGAGAGAAGCAATTTTAAAGAAATAGAGACTTAAGTGGTTTCAACCCTTTGCCCATGGGGATGAGGAGAGAAGTATTTGGAAGCCCACAATGGAATAAGCTATCAGCTCCAACAATAATAATACCACCTGTTATTCATGTGGTGCTTTAAATAATTTACCAGGCATCTTTACAAGTAGTGCCTCTTTTAATCTTTACCAGTCCTTCCCATTAAGATAGGCAGGATGGCTATTACAATCTTTTCTTTTGAGACAAGTCAGGGAAAGGGGAGAAGGGCACACCCAGGAGAGGGACATCCATGCATAAAGGGGTGGAGGTATGATTTGGGGGGAAGTGGGCAGAGTGGGTTAGACAATGTGATGCATAGAGGGACTGCAATGAGGAAAGAGAGATGGCTGGGAGACATGTCTTCTCTGTCTTATTTGCTAATGTCCAATCAGAGTCGAACTTGAGCGGGGAAATCAGAGGATAGCCAGAGTACAAAGCACCAGGTCCAGAGAACCAAGTGAATAGGGAATGAGGTGTCAGAAGGTAGGTCAGAGCACAACTCAGAATGTGGAGTAGAGAATTGCAGAGCTGAGGGCAGTCGCACTGAACTAGATCAGCTCTCTTTTTGCCAGCTGCAAAACCAAGGAATGTCTGATGGCTTCAGGTAGTATAGAATCAGTCACACTGAATCTAAAACCATGGGATTTTATAAAAGTGTACACTGCACCCCCTATCTGAAGCAGGGAGTTGAATTTGAAGCAGTGTGACTAAGCTTCTGTCACATATTGGAAGGGGGAGACAGTGAGGTTTCTGCCCTGGATCTGATGGCCTTCTCTGACTAAACATGCTCACTGTTGACTCCTGGCCTATCCCCTTGTCTCCTAGGCCATCATGATGAAGCTCTGGCTGTGGCAGAAAGAGGACGGACAAGGGCATTTGCTGATCTTCTGGTGGAACGACAAACAGGACAACAGGACTCAGACCCCTACTCCCCAGTCACTATTGACCAGATCTTAGAGATGGTTAATGGGCAGCGGGGACTAGTGCTTTACTATTCCCTGGCCGCAGGCTACCTGTATAGCTGGCTGCTTGCCCCAGGGGCAGGTAAGATCTCTTTTGGTGGGAACAGGACAGTTAAAACACTGCACCTATGATGGGCTAATGAATAGAGGTGACAGAGGTACATTATCCTAAATCAGGCTAAAGAGCTCATGTCAGATTTCAGCAAAACTTCAGTGGTGGGGAATAGTCAATGGTGGGCCATTCAATTAATCAGACAACCCAGCTTTCTCATTCCCCTGGTGTTGAACATGGAAGTATTTGTCAAGGAAGACTAAGAACAGGAGGATTAATTTCACCAGCATCCATTTTTGTAGGTAGCTGTTGTTCATTCTAAAGAGATGACTAGTAGTCCTAACAAACTTTCTAGATATGTTTAATAATCATGGCCCTTTGTTGTGGTAAAGTTAAAGATACTAAAAGGATAATAGCAACTATCACAGAATATAAATAAATCTTATACTTCAATTTTCTGAGTTTAACAGAACTTGTTTTTAACCAGTTCTATTGTAAATCTATTTCAGAAGTAAAAATCCCCTTTTAATCAGCATTAAATGTTCAGGCTGTAACAGTTTCTCTAAATACGGAAACACTATTTAGCTGTTAGGGCCATATTTTTTGCATAATAAAATGCTGATGCCTTTACCATGTTGGAGACGCACCAGATCCAATTAGAGTTTATTGACTGGGGAAGTGGATCTTATAATTGGGAATCTTGAAGAATGGGCTTCTTCAATATCTGTAAGCTAATTTCAGAAACTTTAACTGCCAGGGAAAATTGACAAGGTTTTCCTCATAATGTTTCTATCGCTTTGATTAAAAAAAAAAAAAAAAGATGATGGCTGGATGACAGCTTCCAGATGCTTTTTGGGTTCTGAGCATTTGTGCCTATACATTCTATGCCTTGGCATTCTTTTTCTTTTCTCTTTTTCTTGAGACAGAGTCTTAGTATGTCATCCTCAGTAGAGTGCCATGGCATTACAGCTCACAACAACCTCAAACTCTTGGGCTTAAGCGATTCTCTTTGCCTTAACCTCCCAAGTAGCTGGGACTATAGGCACCCACCACAACACCAGTCTATTTTCTTGTTGTAGTTGTCATTGTTTGGCCGGCCCGGGCCAGGTTCGAACCTGCCAACCTTGGTGTATGTGGCTGGCGCCCTAGCCACTAAGCCATTATTTTTCATAATCTTTTCCCTTAATTCCACATTCTTTATGGGCTTTCCACAGAGAATCCTTGCCTCTCACCTTTTTTATGCTGAAGGTCTTAAGTTGTGATTTTCATGGCAACTTTGTGAATGGATATTGGCTACAGTGGAATCCTGGTGTATTCTAGCTCCCAGAGTGACACAAACACTTGCAAGGGCAAGATTAATAACTAGGAGGTATCAAGCTCTTTCTCTCTGTGGTTGTTACCTTTGAGGGATACAATTTAACAGGTGGTATATCCAAAGCCTTGTAATAATGAGCCATGTATAATGAGGCTCCTATTGTTTCTTTTTCTGTTCCTTTTTCCTCTTAATGAGGCTCTGAAGCTTTCAGTGGGGCCTCTAATCCAATCAGAGAGGACCAGCACTTCCCAGAGCTGACACACCTCATTACCATTTGAGAATATGTCCTATTTATTGCCAGAAAACCACTGTGACTTGCCTCAGTTTCATGCAGCCATCATTTTTTGCTCCTTTAATCTATTAATAACCATTGACCAGTTAGTCTTACTTAAAAATGGCTTAAGATGTTTTGTTCTGGCCTTTATACAATACACTTACTATGATTTGCTTTTGTGAAATGAAAGGTCTTTTGTCCCACAATTTCCACATAGACAATGATATTTTTGCTTGGGATTTTGGATATTGTAGAAAATATACCTTGACATAGTCATGCACTAGTCTTGAAAGGAGACTTTCCCTAGTTGGTGCTTCTAAGAGGCGTCTCTTTTGAAATAAATATGAAGTAGTCATAATTCCAAGAGCTTCTGAAAATATCATCAAAAGCAAAAACCATATCTTGAATTCCCTAGTTTTAGGCACCAAACCTAATGTTAAAAGCTACAAGGAAAGCACTGACTAAAATGGAGAAGCCCCCTCGAGACCTTGGATTTCAGGATTTCTTCACGTGGTTCGCAGGATGGCATGCTTATCAGACGACACACATAGCATCAGTATTTCTGTCCCCTACCTATGACTTCTCCCTCCTCCCATCCCGTCATGTATAACGTTGGCTGTGCCTGTCTTACTTCAGGAATTCTGAAGTTTCATGAACACTACCTGGGGGACAGTACAGTGGAAAGCTCCAGTGACTTCCAGGCTGGCAGCAGTGCAGCCCTTCCAATAGCAACCAGTTCGGCCCTAGAGCAGCACATTGCCAGTGTCCGGGAGGCCTTGGGAGTGGAGTCTTACTACTCAAGGTAAGTTGGTAAAATGTTCCCAAGACCATTTGCAGATAAATTTCAGGGTTTGGGGGTAAACATCCTATTTGCACTAATGGAAAAAATCTTTTGGAATTTACACTTTTGTGCTCAGTCTCCTCACAGTTGCTGCAACAGAAACAAACGTGTGTCTCTGGATATAAGTCCTTTAGTAGTCCGTCTTTATTCTTTTTGGTAATTTTCCTTCACACTGAGAAGGGCCTTATCAGAGATGCCCATTCTCTAAGCAGAGTTTGTAAACTGTTTAAACATAAGCAGGATTTTGAATTTAACATGCCAGCTAATTAAAACTGATATTATTTTTGGTTATAAACATTATAATGAGTTTATACTATAGCTGACTGCCTTTTTGAGAGAGTAATTTAACACTGGTGACAGGACATGTGCACAGATCTGTGGGTTGAGGGCCTGAGGCAAAAGGAGTTGAACTCTCAAATATGAGGAATAGAGAAGGGAACTGCTTGTTGCAAAGGTTGTAGTAAAAGGTATCAACTTATGGAAACATTTGACATAATGACCAACTATTTTACATAGAGAAAATAATTGCCACAGACGCTCTGCCTCTGGGGAAAATTAAAAGAAGAAGGTACCTTAGAGCTGGGTTGTAACCAGATTTCCCAGGCATTGAAGTTTTCTATTCACTGATTAACAGGTGTCCAGAAGATCTGTGTGTCAGAAAATATTTTGGGTCACAAGAATATCTGCTATTCTCCTGAAAGATTTCATTTGTAATTGTGAAAATCCTAAACTATCTCTACGATCTCTTTAGAGATGCTTCACCCAGACTTCTTAGTTATGGTGACCATTACCAGCAGCTGGACTGATCGCTGGGGTGCTTATTAAGTCAGGGGGTTAGTTCTTAGGTGAAAAATAATTATTGGATAATGTAATGTCAAGATTAAAAGGGCTTTAGTGATCATCTAGTCCAATCCCCTTATTTAACAGAAGCCAACACTGAAATAGGACTTGCTGACATCCAAGTTAGTGTCAGAGCCAGAATCAAAATAATTTAGATCTCACCCAGACTTGCAGGACAGCACTTTTTCTGTTTTTCATTATCAAAATTAATATCATATTTTAGGAAATATCCAAAGCATACAAGAATGTCATTCTAGCTTCTGTTTTTATGAAGTCTGCACAGGCTGCAACCTCATTCACACACTATTGTATTTCTCCTGTGACTGCTGCACACCCTGGAGTATCACTGTTCCTCCCCCAAGGCAGGAGTTGAGCAATTCTAAGGGGTTGACAGTATGATAATCCCCAAAAACTTGGAAGTAAGGCTGTCCTTCGAGATTTAAATGACCATAAACTAGACATAAAAACACTTAGGCACTTAATTAAACTGTAGCCTGACCAAAGGTATTCCCTATCCAAAGCAAGCAGTAAAAACACAAAAAAGCAATAGTGAGCAGGTAAGACTCTGGCAATGTCCATTTCTGACACTATCAAAGAGAGACAGAATCTTGGCTTAGAGACTCAAAGACCCATCAGCAAGGCTGATCCCATGGTGGACATGGAGTTATCGTCCTCTTCTCCTTCCTGCTGTCGCTCTTTCCTCAAGTATTTGAGTTCGTACCCTGTTTGAGGTATCACACTAGAGACTGGGGATCGTGGTGAACAGGGCAGACATAGCCCCAGCTCTCATGGAACTGAGAGCACACACTGGAGGGGGACTTCCAAGGTTGGAAACCTGAGTGATGCCGCTAACATCAGATGTTTCCCCTTGGGAGTGAACTTTCATTAACCAAACTCAAAGAGAGCTAGACAAGCCAGAGTGCCAGTTATTGTATCCCTTCTCTACCCTCAAGTAGATTTACATGAGAAACCAAATGATAAACAGAAAGTTGACAAGAAGCAGAGGACCTGAACAAAGGGAGGCAGAAAGACCACCTGAGATGTCTTTTCTACCAAAAGGTTACTGAAAGCCTTGTGTGTACTGCCTGCTTTTAGCAGTTTATTTCTCATCCTCCTTCTGAGCCACACCCTCATCATCTCAGTCTAAACCAATTGGTCACAGGGCCCAGCCAGTGGGAAAATCCACTTAATCCTAGTTTTCAGGTATCTAGATTAAAATTCACCATAAGAATGAAGGGCATTATCCTTCAGCTTACTCTTTCCAGCTGTCCTCCTCATTGGACACTGTGGTTTAACCCCAAACACTTGTGGCTACACAGTTCTTTTATTTGAGACTAGAGGTTGAATAATTCTGTTTCCAGGTGCCTTTTGAGTTAAAAAAATGTCTCTTAGGTTATAGTTCATCTCTTTGTCAATGTCAGGAAGAAATGAGGATGGGCTGTAACTTGCTCGCGTTCTCCCATGTTAACCTCCCCCGCACCCATACAGAAAGCTGACAAGTTAGAATGAGTCCTTAAGACCTTTAATAAGCTGCGTGGCTTGATGTTTTAGCATTACTGTTGGGATATTTAGCTCCTCACCTTAGACTGCCAGAAATAGGTCCTTCCTGTTGGAGTAATCTTGTTGGAAATTGTTTTCATATTTTGTGAATTTAAATTCATGTTTTAGCTTATGATATTAAAATTGAACACTTCATTGGTGTGGTTTGAATTTACTGGTTTTGAGTTTTATGAGACTCTAGTTTCTGCCTCATAGTTTTGTGAAAACAGTAAGAAAATTTCAATGATATATTATTTTTAATCTATAAAATTAGTAAATGTTTTTAAACCACAGTGCTCAGAGATGGCAAAGAATGTTTCCTTTCTGAAAACATTTTGCAAATAATATCAAATCTTTAAAAGGTTCTTACCCTTTGATCCCAAAATTCTCCATTTTAGAAATGGAGAAAAGATCTGTACACAGGAATATTTGTCATACGTCTGTATATTATTATATTATATTATATTATTTATTTGAGACAGAGTCTCACTTTGTTGCCCTCAGTAGATGCCGTGGCATCATAGCTCACAGCAATCTCCACAGGTATTTGTCATACGTCTGTATATTATTATATTATATTATTTATTTGAGACAGAGTCTCACTTTGTTGCCCTCAGTAGATGCCGTGGCATCATAGCTCACAGCAATCTCCACAGGTGCCCACCACAACATCTGGCTATTTTTAGAGACAAGGTCTCACTCTGGCTCAGGCTGGTCTCGAACCTGTGAGCTCAGGCAGTCCACCCGCCTTGGGGTCCCAAGTGCTGAGATTACAGGTTTGAGCCACCATGCTCGGCCCATTATATTATTTAAAAAATGAAAAACAACCTAAATATTCAACAGTAATTGAATGTCAAAATAATTATATCTATTCACTATAATATTATGTTGCAAGTAAAATTATGTTTACAGAGAATTTGTAATGACATAGCCAAATGTTTGTAACAAAATATTGAGTAGAAAAAGTAGGATATAGAATTATTGCATATAGTACAATTTTTATTTTCTAATACATATAAAAATATGAGTATAAAAAGAAAAAAAATTTGAGGAAAATAAGCCATAGTGTTTCTGGTAATTATGAGCAGATGGTGGGATTATGGGTGCTTGTTATTTTATTCTTTATACTTTTCCAAATTTTTTTTTTATTGATTGGTAACTATGTACATTAATGCACTTCTGGGGTACAGTGTGGGGTTTTCACATGCAATCCGAAATACTTCCATCAAACTGGTCAACACAGCCTTCATGTTATTTTCTCAGTTACTGTTTTAAAACGTTCACATTCTACTCTTAGAAAGATTCACTTGAACCCCTCTAAGATAAACCTCAGAAGTGATCCCTCCAATCCCCCTCCCTCCACCCATCCTCCCTCCCTTCTCCCTCCCCCCTCCCCATATTCTTAGGCTATTTGGTTATAGCTTTCATATAAAAGGTATAAATTAGTTTCATAATAGGGGTGTGTACATTGGATACTTTTTCCTCCATTCTTATGATACTTTGCTCAGAGGAACATTTTCCAGCTCCATCTATGTGAACATGAAGGATGTAAAGTCTCCATCCTTCTTAATGGCTGCATAGTATTCCATGGTGTACATATACCACCGTTTGTTGATCCATTCGTGGATTGATGGACACTTGGGCTTCTTCCATGATCTGGCATTTATGAATTGGGCTGCAATAAACATTCTGATACAAACATCTTTATTGTAATGTGATTTTTTTTCTTCTGAGTATATACCTAATAATGGAATTGTAGGATCGAATGGCAGGTCTATTTTTAGATCTCTAAGTGTTCTCCAGATGTCTTTCCAAAAAGAACGTATTAATTTGCAATCCCACCAGCAATGTAAAAGTGTTCCCTTTTCTCCACATCCACGC